>PVJA010023477.1:5186-33065 GCA_004027025.1 Myocastor coypus | reverse complement strand
CCAATTCAGTGGAAACCTCAGAAGTTTGGAAAAGCCAAGAATGTGGATCGTGCTAAGAGGGAGCAAAGCCAGCCTAAGAGAGAAGCCATGGGAATTATCACCAAGAGTGCTGTAGGAGCAGAGTTGCATGATGCTCACAACTCAGTGCAGACTGCTTCGGATTCTCCAGTTGGAACTATGGGATTTAATGTTTACCCTGTTGGATTTTGGACATGAGTTGGTCCGAATGTTTTGTATTACCCTGTTTTTTGCAACTTTTGGAATTGTAATGTTTATCTTATGCCTTTGAATGTTGGATATGTTTGACTTCTATTGTACAGGGGCTCACAGATGAAAATTTGCCTTGGATCTTCGAGGAAACATGGGAGTTGGACTTTTCAGCAATGTTGAAACTATTGGGACTTTGGCAACTCTTCCAGATGGACTAAAATGTCTTTTGTAAAAAGGGATATGTATGAGACTTTGGGGGTCCAGGGACGAAATGTTATGGCTTATGTCTAGTTGTCCCCCCAAAGCCTCATGGAGTCATTGGGCGGGGACTTCTAGAGTTTGAGACTTGATCCTTGATCCCTGGGATTATGGGTTTTAGTACTGATGGGATTATGGGTGGAAGTACTTCTGGGATTATGGGTGTAGCCTATGGCGGGAGCTAAGGCGGAGAGCCTGAATGTTATATAAAGAGAGACAGAGAGACAGACTGGAGCTCTAGCTGTTGCTGCTGCTCTGCTGCCCTGATTGATTGGCTGTCTCTGCCACCATTTTGTTGCTGTTCCACCGCCATGAACTGGATTCTCTCTGCTCTGTTCCTCTCAGCCTTGGGTCAGCCGAACATGGACTGAAACCTCCACAAACTGTGAGCTAGATAAACCTTTCCTTCCTTCATTTTGAGTGTTGGGTATTTGTTCCAGCAACGAGCAAAAAGTAACTAAAACAGTCGCCTTGTTTTATTGGACGGGGAACTAAAAGGCAGCGGCAGTTCTGGCAGTGACAGAACCCAGGGTGAGTGGCGTCCTCCTGGTCTGAGGGTCCACCGGGGACTCTAGAAGGCATTACATGTTGCAGAATATGTGTGTGTGTGTGTGTGTGTGTGTGTGTTAGGAGGACCGTGTTAGGTAAAGCACTAAAAGAGACTATTTGTCCTAGGATACTTGATGGAGATAAAGTCACAGGCACAATTTAACAAAACAAAACCATTATTAGGGTTCTATTTTGTCTACATGAGTATACCAATTTATTTAACATTGAAAAATGAACTTCATATTTCAATAACTTAAGGAGATAAAAGAACGTTGATCTACATAATGTCATCCAATGGTGTAGTTAACAATGATTAAGATAATAAACTTTGTTGTGTGTATTTTACAATAAAAATTTAACAAATAATAGAAAAGGGAGGAAAACAGATAATGTTTTCTTTTAAGAAAAAAAAAAAAAAGAGTTAATTTAATAAACAGAGCAATACGGGACAAGGGATAGCCCCAAAGGGATTTCTGCCAGCCAGGTGGGTGCTAACCTCCCCGGCTGGGCCATTAGTTCTCCTGTCTGACCATCAATCCCTGTGCCTTGACAGTCGGCTAGCATCACCTGCTGTCCTGCCTTTCGAGTTCCAGCAGGATATCTGAACTGCACTTGCTCCCCAGATCCTTCTCTAGGCCAGATGTTTGAAGACATCCAAATCCTCTAGGTGAAAGCCATCCTTTATCTTCTTGATTTATAACAGCCTTCCATCTGAGGATCAAATGGAACCACTGATAATTCTGGTACAGATGTGTTCTTAGAAGAATATTCATACCCGGAGGCTTGACCCTCAGTTCTGCTTCTTTGTATCAGCAGTGCAGATAGTCAACCTCTAAGAACTTCCTTCCATGCTGAAATATTATTCATGCTTTGGTCTTTCATCTTCCTACTTTTAAGACCAGGCTCATTTAGAGCGATGCCTGAAGTGGTGGCCTCCTGGGGTGAAAGGCTCCAGTACAGCACAAGGCTCACGCTCAGTCCCATCATGCCCTGTGATGCTTCCATTGTCACACTCCCTGCTGGATGTAGAAAGGTGTTCTGTTTTAACTTCTCCCCTAGTAAGGATATTTGAGAGATTTAACTTTTGTGTGGTGAGCAATAAATGACTCTACGTTATTTAAAGATCCATATTTTCTTTTAGAAAAAGATAATAAAAGAGACATTTACTTTAAAATGAGAAAAGCTGGCAGAGGACTCTACAGTAGAACTGAAGTCACTGGAGCATTCAGAGAAAGAAATGCGACTTGCTATTACTTCTTGATTCCCCCCCTTGATTACTAGGAAGAACATCTCACAAAAAGATGACCTCTGACCCTTTTAGTCTTCGATAGTGCATCACACGGCTCGGGCAGCCGTAGATTGGAAAATACTTGATTTGGTTTGAGATAAGGCCACAAATCAGTGATCCAGTGCTGCAAGTCTAAAGAGAGATAAATACAAAACTTGCATCTCTCAGAAGCAGGTGTTCCACCTCAGTGTTAGGGGCTGAAGCCGGAGCTTTGTGTCTGCACCTCTGCCCTGCGCTGCACTCCCATCCCCACCCAGTGGTCAGGTGCCTGGTAGATGCTATTATTTTTCCTTCTGTAGTGAAAAGAATTTCAGCTTTTGAAAAAAATCTCTGTGGAAAGAATTGAGCCACCTTTTCAAAGTGTGGGACTAGCTGTGTTTCAATCACCTAGGGCATTTATTCAAATACAAATGTGTTATTAAGGCTCTCTATATCAGGGCCAGCCAGATAGCTCAGTGGACTAAAGCTCCTACAGAGCACAGTGGCTGGGTTTGATCCCTGGCGTGCCATGCCGGCCTCACCCCTGGGATGCGCTGAGACAGTGATGGAGTCTGGGCATGGTGGTGCATGCCTGAAATCCCAGCACTTGGGAGGCTGAAAACAGGAGGATCACTACGAGTCTGATCTACATATTTAGACTCTATAGACCCTATAGAAAAAAAGAAAGAATACAAAAAGACTCCCTGTGTCAGAAATTGTGGACTCTACACTGCCAACTTGACTGGTTTGCAAGCTGCCTACCAGACTGGGTGCCTTTGAGTGATGCATGGAAGGGTAATCCTGGGTGCTATATCTGTTCCTAGCCCCTCTCTCTCTGGCTTGAGCCCCTGATGTGCTTCTCAGCCACCACACGTGAAGCATCTGTGCTCTGCCACGCCCTTCTCCTGGGATATTCCTACCTTGCAGCCAGCTGCGCTGGACGGAACCCTCTGCAACCACAGGCCTCTTCTCTTTCTTGGTTGTAGGTGCCAGGTAATTTGTCTTAGCGCAGGGGAAGCTGACTAATACATCTGTCAAAGCTCGATACCACTACTTTGATGTGTTATTGCTGTTTGCTGAGCTGCTGTCCTGTGGGTAAGTATTTGTAGGAAGGCGGTGTTCAGAAGGAAAGGATAGGAACTGAGACCCAAAGGAAGGAAGAAGAAGGGAGAGGACAGAACACACACTGATAGCAGAGACACTTACTTTTTTCACATTCAGATTTCAAATCTTTGGCGAGGATTTGGCTGTTTTTCAGAATATGCAGTATAGGAGAACTAAAGAAGATAAAAATCCAGTCATGGACTACTTTGAAAGGAACAGATATCTTGCTCAGTAGTGGAGGAATAATACCTTGTAACTCCTACAAACGATGCAAGACATCACAAAATGGAAGATTTCTTAGAACTATAAAAAAAAAAAAAAAAACAAAAAACACCTGTACATACCCAAACAGAAGAACACGAACATAAATGGAAAAACCAACATATAATCTATCCATAATATGACAGAAAAATTATGGTAGGTGTTATGGTTTGTGTATAGGTGTCACCTCAAAGCCTCATGTAGTCGTAGGGCAGCTTCCGGAATATGTAGCTGATTATTGTGGAAATGGGTGCTGCACCTGCCCTGGGGCAGGTGATTTGCATTTCAATGTAAGAAAGGAAGAGAAGTTAGCTGCCTGAGCTGCTGCTAGCTCTCTCCCAGCTCTCTGGCTTTTAGCTGTCACCATGAAAGGTTGTTTTCTGCCATGTGCCTCTCTGCCTTGGAGCCAGCTGAATATGGACTGAAACCTCCAGTAACTGTGAGCTAACTAAACCTTTCCTTCCCTCATTTGGATTGTTGGATATTTGTTTCAGCAATGAGAGAAGAATAAGACAGTAGGACTCTAGCATTTATTGTAAGGTTAGTATATGGGGGAAATTGCACCCCTATACATAGTTTAACCCTTACACTACACTGCAAGGCAGTTACTTTGATGGCCGTGTGGGAAAATGTTTGCATTTTCACCTCGCTCGATGTGGGGAGTGGTGCAATGTGTCTGCCTGTGGTCACCACGGAGCACAGCAGATTCCATGCCATGGTGGGGACTCCCAGTTCCTCCCGATGGTCCCACTTGGCCGCTCCTCCCACAGTGCCTAGCTGTTGAGCCTAAGAGGCCATGCACAAGCGGGTGGCCTGTGTGACTTTATGTCAGGTGTGGAGGAAGCGAGGCTGACAGGACTGTGGCTGCCTTGGAAAGAGAACTAACTAATGATTGGGAGGGATGGGGAGTGAGAGGGTTGGGGGCGCTGGACGTGGTCCTTATCTTGATCAGTGTGATGGCCATGGGGTTGGGGGTATTTGATTTAAGGAAGCTCATCAAGCTGCATCTCTACAATTTGTGCACTTTGCTATATGAATGTCATACTTCAGTGGCGAATATAGCCCAGAACTTCATCTGGGCTAGTAGCTAAGAGAGGGCTTTGTCTGCTGTGGTCCCATTTCTTGCCCACTCCTACTGTCTTCTTCGGTAGCCCAGCTTTATTCTCTTTGCCTTTTCTCTTCCTCTTTCTTTGTTTCACTTTTTTTCTTCCACATTGATGCTTTTCAAAAAATTAGTACCAGGGATTGAACTCCCGATCCCGCACTTTCCAGGCAGGAGCTGTGCCACTGAGCTACATGTCTGGCGTCTGCTTTATCTTCTGATTCTCTCCTGTGTTTCCCCCCATCAGGCCAGCAGCCTCTCTGTGATTGGGAAGGGCCTGCTGTGGGGTCTGCAGTGGCTGGAGATGCTGCAGTAGAGACTGTTCAGTTTAAAAAAAAAAATTTTATTTTATTTTATTTTAGGGAAGGTTCCACAATGTGTTCAGGGTCTCACTACCAAATCAGACTTATAGTGATCTGCCTGTTTATAGCCTGTTTACAGGTGTGTGCCACCAGGACCAGTCTCAGTTACCATCTACGTGCACCCTGGAGGGGGGCGCTGTCACTGCAGTCCTGGGGACCAAACCCCTGGTCCCTGTGCCTCCTTGCGGGTGCTTTAATCCACTGAGCTATTTGACCGGTTCTGACTATTCAGTTTTTACCAGGAAGGTGTCCCTGGCTGGGTTTCACCTGAGCTCTCTGTTGGTGATGCTCTCACTGTGAATAATGGAAGTGCAGGGAGAGGGCCTCTCCCAAAGCCACACAGCCAGCAAACGCTTTCTGCAAAAGGGCTGGTCCTAAAGGCAGGGTGGGTGGGAAGTTTATATACCTCTCCAGCTCTAGATAAGAAATAAAAATAGCTCTGGGCTAGGCGCTTCCCAGAAGTTCCTTGCCCTGTGCTTCACTTCCAGTCTGTCACCATCAACTGTCACAGTGACACAAGCAGAGATTTGCGGCTGGCTGTTGGCTGCAGACAGGCACTTTCACTGTGTTATGTTCTCAGGGTGACTCAGTCAGGGTGTTGGCCACACATCGATAACTTCGATGGTTTGGATTTTAGAGTGTATGTTACAAAGCAACTATGTAAAATGATTAAAAACCAGTCCCAGTTATATTCAAGGCCACACAGACAATGCATATATATATATATATATATATATATATATATATATATATATGTATTTTTTTTTTTTTTCCGGACCGGGGTTTAAACTCACTACCTTGCACTTGCCAGGCAAGGACTTGTGCCACGGAGCTATCTCCCCAGCCCCGACAATGCATATATTGACAGCTTCTTTTTTCTTTTTCTTTTTCTTTTTTTTTTTTTTTAATGCTGGATGATTGTCAACATTGGCCAGTTTGGTGAAAAAATGTACTTGTCATGGAGGTGACAAGTTCATTTTTAACTTTTCTGTTGGGAGACTTGGTTTTATGTGGACCAATTGTCCCGCAAGGCCTTTCCCCTCATGCAGTGAACATGTGGGCTATTTAAGACTCACAGCTACTGCGAATTGCACTGCTGCAAACACTGAAAGGAGAAGCACATCGTGGCTTGATTTACTGTCCCCTAAAGACCCAGGATGCTCGAGGGAAGCTCATGCGCTTATTAGACATTTGCATTTGTTCCTTGAAGAAATTTCTATGACAACTTTTGCCTATGTAGCAATTGTCCTGTCTTTTGATAGTTGAGTAATAAAAGTACTTTATCTATTGTATGCGCTAGGCCTTTATCAGACTTGTGTTCTGTGGATATTTTCCCCCATTTGGTGGATAGTCTTTGTCATTCTTGATAGTGTCCACTGAAAAACAAAATTAATTTTTTTTTTTTTTTTTTTTTTTTTTTTTTTTGGCTTTTTGAGACAGGGTCTCACTATGCAGTTCAGGCTGGCCTTGAACTCACTTTTGTAGCCCAGGCTGGTCTCGAACTCACACAGATCCTCCTGCCTCAGCCTCCCGAGTGCTGGGATTACAGGTGTGCGCCACCACGCCCGGCTCTACAAAATTAATTTATATATAAGTTTTGCTGATTGCCTGTACCATATATAAGTTGCAAAGATATATACCTCTGTTTTCTTTTAAGAGTTTTATAGTGTTAGTTCTTATAAGTTGGCATTAAAATTTTGATCCAGTTGAGTTAGTTTTTATATAAATTTATTTATTTATTTATTTATTTAGTGAGATGGGGATTTGAATTCATGACCTTGTACTTGCCAGCAGGCACTTGTGCCACGGAGCTATCTCCCTGACTCCTTGAGTTAGTTAGTTTTTGTATGATGTGAAATAAGGCTCCCAAATAACTCTTTACTTGTGAATAACAGTTGTCCTGTCAAGGTTTTTGAAAACACTCTTCTTTTACTCACTGAATTGTTTTGGTACCTTTGTTAGAGATCAGCTGATTATCATCAATGTATAGACTTATTTCTGGACTCATACTTCTATTCAATTCGTCTGTTGTCTATATTGATCACTGTAGTTTGTAAAAAGTTTTACATTCGAGAAGGGTCGTATCTCCAATTTTGTTGTTTTCAAGATTATTCTGTTAGTATGTGTTATGGCTTGTGTCTCAATGTTCCACCAACACCACATATATTCCTGAGATTTTCAGAGGTGGCTGAACTTGAGTGTGTGATTGATTTGTAATGCAATGCTGGGATTAAGGGTGGGTGGTTTCTGGGTTAGTCTACCTATTGGATTGGCACCACCCTAATCCTGGTAGACTGGATACAATATAAGGGACAGAAAGACACTTGTCTTCAGTCTGTGTGTTGCTTTTGGTATTTTCTGCTACCTGAACACTGCTGCTCCTGGGCTGGGTGCCACTCCGCCTTAGAGCCAGTTATAGATGGGAACCCCTACAACTGTGAGCTAAATAAACCTTCTTCCTTTAATTTTGGGTGTTGAGTTTTTAAAAAAAATTTTTTTTTTTTAGACAGAGTCTCGCTATGCAGTTCAGGCTGGCCTTGAGCTCACTGTTGTAGCCCAGGCTGGCCTTGAACTCACAGTGATCTTCCTGCCTCAGCCTCTCAAGTGCTGGGATTATAGGTGTGCACCACCATGTCCAGCCAGGGTGTTGAGTATTTTTATCTGAGAAATGAGGAAAGTAACTGAGACAGTATGGCTCCTGTTATGTGTCCATATCCATTCTAGTATTAATGGATGCTGTGGGCTCTGTGCCTAGTTGACAGAGCACTGTAGGGCACATTGTGACTTGAACCAGTTTGTAAAATCTTAACAATATCTTCCAACATGCGAGCTTGACTTCTTTTCTTATTTAAATCTTCTTATGTTTCTCTTAATAACGTTTTACATGTTATAGTACACAAGTCCAGGAGTGTTTTTGTTAAATACTGGAGATTTTATTGATCTTGATGCTATTATACATGGAACTGGTTGTCTAATTTAATTTTTGGAGTGGCTATTGCTAGTGAGCACATTCTGTTTTATCCAACAATTAACTTGAATCGCTAAAAGAGGTGGAGTGTACATGTGCATTTTCATAGTAAGGGACCAATGAGACCTTTATAGTACTGTGTACTAAGAGAGCCACCTAAAAGCATTCTTTCCCAAGGGAAGTATTATGGAAACCGTTTTTTGGGCTGTAGACACCCTAATTCTGAGGTTTGATCACAAACTTTCCTTTTGTCCAAACAATGTTATAAGGTAAAAATTGCTTCTGTTTGGCCTGTCTTAGATAACCTCCAGGGGTTAGGTTACCCCAAAGATACTATACTAGTCTGCATCTCATACATTTTTTACACTTTTTGTACCTTCCTACAGGAAGCCTTAGATTACATTAGATTAGCTAGAGGACTTCACAAATCTAACCTCATCCTGCCACTAGCCAACCTTCAGCACTGAGGCAAAGGGATTTATATGGTGATCATTTATTGTACCAGAGTCACTCTACCCATTTCTAAGACGACAAAGACTCCTTTCTGCTGAGATTTTTCCTCACCAAGGTCTCACCACCAGGAAAAACTTAAGTCTCTGCAGTTTGATCCCAGGTGGGAAAAACAGCTGGGGGAGCCACCGCCCTCGAAGGAGCAATTGTTGAACGGCAGTACCCTCTAGTGAGCATCTTGACCAATAACTGCAGGCCCCTGCTGCCCTGTTTACAACAAAAACCTCTCTAGTTGACATTTAAATTTTGTGAACCATCGCTATCTCTTCCAGATTTCCACGACAGGTTCTGTAGAGCCCCCAGTAGTCAGTTTTCATCATCAAAGAACATCTCAGTGTTTCGATAATCGTCTCTGTTTCTTAGATTTCTAAAGCCTGGAGTGTTTTATAAGATGATGCAAAGGGCGTCTCCCTCTGACTGAACTCGTCCAGATGGATGGAAATGGACCAAGGGAGGGAGGCAGGGAAGTCTGTGCAGTTCTCAGAGAAGCCGCTCCACCCTTCCGTGGCTCGGAAGCCGGAGGTCTAGAGCCAATCAGAATCATCAAGGCACAGGACTTTGAAGCATAACCTCTTGCATCTCAGTCCAGCCCTGTTACTGCTTCCGGCCGTGACCGATGTAATTCCCTAAAGGTAGAAGTTGCTTCCAAAGCCATTCTGTCTTCCTAACCCAGGGGTATTGCACCTGACAGCAAATGTGGAAGTTCTTCTTGTCCATTCCGTTTTTGGGAGTTAGGCTATAGACTTTGATTTATTAGCTAAATAAGTAGTACATACATTTAATAAAACTGTATCAATAATTTGAGCAACATGACAAGTTCAAACAGTAGGAATTATCCCTGCCCAAGCAGCACTATCCTTAAGGTATTAAAAATTGCTCACAATACCTCTGACACCCATTGCTTGTTGTCCCACACAAAGGTACTCTGTGACTTCTGAGAAATTGGTAGAGTGATTCCTCCTCAAAGTTTCTTTCCAGAAAACAATTTCTAGAATGTTCCATGTGTCAGGGAGCGCATGAGGCCCTGGGAACCATGCACGTGCCTTCTGTTCATCTTCATCAGCATTTTGGTCACCAGGGGGGTACCAGGCACTTAGCCCCAGCTGCTCCTTGGGCCCTGTGGCTCCACTTGCAGAGTGCAAACCAGAGGATGCGATGTTGAGTAGGCTTCTATCCCTTTCCTGCTTTTAGTGTACTCGTGTTTTCAACACTAGACTTTTTCAAGCTTAAATTATTCTATACAATTAAAATCTCTGCTCCAAATAAAACAGTTGAGCCTGTTGGCTGGAAAACAAACAGACCTTCAGCAGAAAGGGATCCTAAGGGCCAGCAAGATAGCTTAGTGGACTAAGCCCCTTCTTAGGCAAGTACAAGAACTGAAGTTCTATCCCTGGCACCACATGCTGTGCTAGACCCATCCCTGGGGTTTGTGGAGCTGGCCATAGAGACCAGACATGGTGGTGCATACCCATAATCCCAGTGCAGGAGAGGCTGAAAACAGAAGGATCACTAAGAGTACGTGCTGCATAGTGAGACCCTGTACTACCAAATACATTAAAAATTAAATTAAAATTAAAAAAGAAAGGGATCATTAATACATTGTCACCTTTTTCTTTTCTTTTCTTTTTTTTTTTTTTTTTTTTTTTTTTTTTTTTTTTTTTTTTTTTTTTTTTTTTTTTTGTGCATCACCAGAGATTGAACTCAGGCCCCAGCACTTGTCAGGCAAGTGCTTATACTACTGAGCTATTTCCTCAGCCCCAATCTTGCTTATCTTTCAGTGAACTCATTGCTGTAAGAACTGTTGACACAGGTTTGAGGCCAGATGGATAGCTCACTCTAGCTCTGTTTTTTTCTTGCTCTCTGATGTTGGGCATAATAAATAGTGTTGAAGATATGAAGATGAAATGAGATTTTGAACACATACACAAATTGGCAATTCTATATGCTCAATAAGTATTAATTCCTATTAGTATGTGTTCTTTTTCCTTTATCTTACTTTAAATAAAATTGAGTATTTCTTGATCATTTAGTGTTTGCTTTACTGAGGTATAATTGAAAATAAAAATTGTGTAAATTTAAGGTATAGAAGGGATGTTTTTTATTTATTTTTACTTTTATTTTTGTATTCTAGGAAAGGATCCTAAGGGTATTCAGGGTCTCACTACCAAATCATACTGATCTGCCTGTTTACAGCCTCCCAAGAACCATATTCAGTCTCAATTGCTATCTCAGTGCGCCCCAGGGGCAGGGCCAGCAGGGCAGGCCTAGGATCAAACCCTTGGCCCCTGTGCTTGTTTGCAGTTGCTTTAATCTGCTGAGCTATTTAGCTGGCCCTTATAAGGCATGTTTTGATATGGGTGTATGTCTGGGTGTATATAGTAAAGACATTTCTATAATTGTCATTAACATTTATATCACCTTCCGTAATTACCTTTTGGCCAATATGCTTATCCTTAGGTTTCTCTTGGTAATATCAGGTACAGACCCTCCTCATCTGCTGACTGAGTTTCTCTCCTGTGACTATTTTTTTTTTTTTAATTTTAAAGAGAAAAGATCCAAAGCAAAACAACAAAACCAAAACAATACAAAAACAATAAAAGCAATATAGACTTTCAAAACAAGATAGTAGAACATTGATAATGATTGCCATATTACATATTGTTATCATTAGAGTAGCTGCTCAGATTACCATATACTGGCATGCAAAATTGATCAAATAATTAAATATGAACTGTTTCTTTCAATAAATCAATAGAAATGAGTAGGGGCCAGGGATGTAGCTCAGTAAAATAAGCACTTACCTGGCAAGCAGAGGGTCCTGAGTTCAATGCCCTGTACCACAAAAAAGAAAAAAGAAAAAAAAAAAACAATTAGTAGAACACTTGTCTTAGCTATATTATGTAGGTTGTTAAATGAATTGGTTCCTCACATGCCATCATGCCATGCAGAATTTCACATTATGTATGTCACAGTATTCAGAACAAACAAATGATTGAAGAAAACACCTACTTGATGAGTTTCGTATTTTTGCACAACTCTTACATACCGTACTACAAGGTATAACAGAATACAAAATGACAGCACTGCACTGTACAGTACAATCAGCAAAAATTGTAGTACAGTAGTATATAAACAAGGAGCACTGCACCAAAAAAAGACACTGAGGCTGTACAAACAAGAAGTACAGAACTATACCCAGCCTCTCAAAAAGATGTACCATAGGTCTGAACAGTCCCCAGACAGGTAAGTTCTTAAACAAAGAATATCTGTATCAGACATGACATTATCAAATGTGAGTGTGCAGTTTTGGTTCATTAGTGAAGGAGCTTCTGCAGGTCATTATAAGGGACCAGTGAAGCTGAAGTACTGCCAATAAGATGTCACAGAGCCATGACCCTGCTTGACCCTCTAAAACTCACCATGAATGTTAAATATCCTCGACAGGGACACTGGCATTAATAGAGCCACTGCTCCGTCCACCTTGGCAGTGAATATTTAGGAACTAGAGAGATGTGCGAGGTGTGTAGCAAGGGAGCTACTAGCTAGGGATACAAGACAGAAATTAAACACATGAAGCAAACACAGAGCCAAGAATCACAGTGATAATTTTTTTCCTGTGGTTTGGAAGCATATGCGTAACCCTTGAGAAAATATGAGCAACCATCTGCTATGAGACACTTGTACATGTCAAAAAGTTCCTAAGGTAACATCTCTCTTGAAGAGTTTGCTTTAATCCGACGATTTGCTTTTGCCTGACAATTTATTTACATCTGAATATGTCAGTTCTATTATCACCTGCACAACTGTTGCAAGCAGACGTTCCTTAGAGGTGGGCCCAATGGGTAGAGAGCCCAGATACTCTGCATCAAACCAAGCAAACCATGCATTTCATCACATCATCATCACCATCACCACCATCATCACCACCATCATCACCACCACCACCACCATCATCATCACCATCATCACCATCAATGATCACCATCATCATCACCATCATCACCACCACCACCACCATCATCATCACCATTATCACCATCAATCATCACCATCACCATCACCATCATCACCACCACCACCACCATCATCATCACCATCATCACCATCAATCATCACCATCACCATCACCATCACCATCACCATCATCATCATATCACCACCATCATCACCATCACCATCACCATCATCATCACCATCACCATCATCATCACCATCACCATCATCATCATCATCATCACCACCACCATCACCGCCATCACCATCATCACCACCACCACCACCATCATCATCACCATCATCGCCATCAATCATCACCATTACCATCACCATCACCATCACCATCATCATCATCATCACCACCACCATAACCATCACCATCACCACCATCACCATCATCACCACCACCACCACCATCATCATCACCACCATCACCATCACTATCACCATCACCACCATCACCATCATCACCACCACCACCACCATCACCATCACCATCACCACCATCACCATCATCACCACCACCACCACCATCATCATCACCATTATCGCCATCAGTCATCATCACCATCATCATCATCATCACCATCATCATCGTCTTTTCACGAATGCCATGTTTATTTGCATGCTATGCTTAGTGAATGTGTGTGAAACACATTAGGCTCTGGGCATCCCTTGTTTCATGATTTGGCTGCGTTCCTGTGACTGGGTCATTAAATGAATGGTTGTTAAATGAGGTACAACATGTATGCTGCAATATTCAGAACATAGAACTGGCCAAAGGAAACTCCACCTGGAAGACTTGGCGTTCATTTGTATAACCCTTACCTCAGGACTGTAATGTCTATCAGAACATAAAGCTGTAGTACTGTATTGGTCAGTTGAATTGGAAAAAATCACAACCCTGTATAAACAAGGTGTAAACAGAGACACAGAGGCTCTGCAAACAAAAAAGAGAAATGGGTGGTGAGCCTCCACCGCCGATCATAACTCTACATTGCCATTAAGCAGGCAGGTCATTAAATGGTGAATATCTATGTACATTATTAATGGCTACTCATCAAAATGCATCAGAGCTCCAATTTGCACCCTTTGACATTTAAAAAAATAGTTTATTTATTTTTGTATTTTAGGGTTGGGTCTACAGGGACAAGGTGCTCAGGGTCTCACCACTAGATCAAACTCATAGTGATCTGCCTGTTTACTGCTTCCCAAGAGCTGGGATTACAGGCATGCACCACCATGCCCAGTTTCAATTGCCATCTCAGCACACCCTGGGTGGGGTCAGGTGAGCATGGCAGAGCAGGCCCAGGGATTGAAGCCCTAGCCCCTGCACCTGTTTGCAGGCATTTTAATACACTGAGCTATTTGGCTGGCTCTTATTATTTATTTATTTGTGGTACTGAGTATTGAACTCAGTACCTTGCACTTGCCAGGCAAGTGCTTATTCTACTGAGCTATCTTCCTGGCCCTTGAAATCAATGGTTTTGTTTTTTGGTGGTGCTGGGACTTGAACCCAGTGTTTTGTACTTGCTATACAAGTACTCTACCACTGAGCTACATCCCCAGCTCTATTTTTATCTTTAAAGAGAGTACAAAATAGTATTAAAACAAAGAAAAATTAGAAGCAATACAGAGTTTCACTTAAAATATGAATTTCACATTATTTTCACAGTATTTATTGTATTGGTCAGTGCCGTCGGCACAATTATTTTTAAGTTGTGGGGATCCTCCATATCACAGAACCATATATTTCCTTAATGGCTGTACCAGTTTGCATTTCTGTCAGTATTGTTTGAGGGTTCCCTTTCCTCTATGTCCTTGGTGATGTTTGCTAACATTTAGATGTTTACTACTGAGATCCTGTGAGGTATGAGGCGATAACATCTCATCGATTGTGGTTGTGATTTTTATCTCCCAGAGCCTCGTGGTTTGAGCATTTCTTCATATACCTCCTGTCCACAATGTTGAGTGACCTGGTCATTCAGCCAACAGGCCTTGGTAGCCAGGCCCAGCAGCCTTTTCTGTTTCACACAACCAAATAGCTCCATCAATCCCAAGCAGGCGCAGCACTCAGGAAGGGACGAGGCTCCCCACAGATACTGCTCCATTATCTTTTCCCACAATTATCCTTCAACACAGGGACTAATTAGTGAATTCCTTAAAAGCTGTTTTCTCTGTGCCAACTTCTGACAAGTGCCATTTGGAGGGGGATGCGCGAGACTGTGGTACCAGGAGCCCAGAGCGGGTGTCTAATCCTCAGTGTATCACTAGGGACAGGCTTCCTACTGTCCTTCCCCCCAGGGGGCTCTCTCTGGATCCCACCTCCAGTGCGTTCCGGGTACAGAGGGAGTGGCTGTGTCCTAGGAAGGCAGAGCAGCGCCCAGAGCTTCTGCACAGCATTTCTGTGTTCTGGTAATAAGTGTGGAGATCTTTCTGATTCACAGGAATCAGAGAGACAAACATACAGGTAGGCCCTGAGAGTTCTCAGGGAAGATGATGTGTCCTAAGGGGGAATCTGGAATCAAAGCTGGGTCAAACAAGCTTGTCCCAGAATTGGAAAAGAATGATTACAAAGAGCAGCTTCTCACAGAGAGCCTTCCCCAAAGTCTGCAATGCCTCGGATCCACAGGGTGCTGAAAGGTACAACTGAGAGCCAGAACCGAGCCGGAAGAAATTCTCTGGTTGCAGCAGCACGACCCTGGTGCACCTGCTGTCTGAGGGACAGAGCACATCGAGGCCCCCGTGACACCCTGGCCAGCACAGCCTGAGGACCTGCGTCCCCGAGGTCTCTGGCCCTGGCTTTTCTGTACATGGTCCTTGGGGAATCCTCCCCACCGCATTAAGTTAGGTCATTTGCTTTGCTCTTGAGACATTCGCCTGTTTAGAGCTACACTTTCTATTTTTTTTTTTCTTCTATGTATTTAGCACAGGGCCTGCAGGGTCTCACTACCCACATAGGACTCCTAGTGATCCTCCTGGTTCCTGCCTCCTAAGCATTGGGATTCTAGCCATGTGCTACCATGCCAAGTCTTAGAGTCATGATTTCCCAATGATGTCCACGCATTCTTTTCCAGAGCCACTATATTTGTATTTCTTCAATTATTATAGCCTCTAGAAGTGACCTTTTTTAAAAATTTAGAATTTGTAGGTAAAGAAAAAAAAATCCACAAAATGAAAGAAAAAAGAAAAAAAAGTCTTCAAATAAGTGGAACAAAATTTGGGAAACAGTTTGGATATTTGACAAAATACATTGCATCATTATCATGGCAATAATTTGAATCAGCTGGAATTCTTTTTCTCTTACTTCAGGGTTTAGAAACCTTAAAAATACGGAATTTGGTGGAAAATACTGTGGGTGTGGGTGGGATGGAAGCACAACGCCTTTAATCCAGGACTCCCAAGGACCTTCATCCAACCCCAGGACAGTGTTGTAACAAATTGCGATCAGAGTAATTTTCTGGTTTACCAGAAAGTCTTGTCAGTTTCTGAGGTCATAGGGCGCGGCCAGGTTCTGTGAGGCTGCGGTGAGGTTTGAAAGGGTCAGAGCCTGGGAGAGTGGGAGCACATGTCTGCCTTAAGGGGATCACTGCTTGAATGAAGCACTGGACTTTGCTAGTAGGGTTCCAGTGGAGTGGGGGTGGTGTGGGGTAGAGGAGGAGCGTAGCGCTCTGTGCCTTTGCTGGGCTCCTCGTCCTCTTCCCCCATCATCCTCCTCCTGCTCCTCCTCCTCCCACCTTCCTCCTCCCACCCCCTCCTCCTGCTGCTGCTCCTGCCTCCTCCCGTCCTCCTCCTCCCGTCCTCCTCCTCTTTCCCCATCCTCCTCCTCCCTCCTATCCTCCTGCTCCTCCTCCTCCCCATCCTCCTTCTCCCCCATCCTCTTCCTCCTTCCCTCCTCCTCCTCCTCTGCCTCCTTCCCATAGAGCCTGCCGTCAGCAGGAGGGCTTGCCAGGTCTTCCTTTAAGGCTGCTCTGAAAGCATATTGTAACCCGGACTTCCTCTTGTAAAGAATTTCATGGGTGACCCTACAGTATGCTTTATTAAGGCCTGAGATCTCTAGAGACAGCCTTCAGATGGATTTTTGTTTCTTGAAAAAAAAAAAAAAAAGCCTGAATGAAGACAAGTAGTGAGATGTTGAGATGTGAGGTTAGCGGGAAATCACAGGGCGAGTTGAGAGCCTGAATCGTGACATAAATCAAAGACGGAATGTATAATCTAGAGAGCAGAAGAGAGCTCAGGTGCACGACAGGACAGAAAGGACACGCGGGAGGACAGCTTGTTAAATTATATTTTCTGCTGTTGGTCAGCTCAAACATCTTCATCTTCCCTTTTATTGACAGAGCTGTCTCTGCTGAGATCACTGCAGTAACTAAGAAGCACTGCGTCATTTTCCTCACCGGCCTGTCTGGGACGAGGGCCCTGGGGACAGCCGTCATTGTTGGTACCATTTCATTTGAGTGATGCAAGGACCGTGCTGCAAGCTGCAACAGCCCTGGCCCCTGGGGCCCCCGGGGCCTTGTTGTCGACAGTCTTTCTTCTTAGGCTAAGGTGTGGCAGGCTTCCCACATCGCTTTATTCCCAGGACCAAATGCAACCCTCTGTAAGTGTTACTACATGTTAATAAACACAGTCACCGAAACGCACTTAAAAGGAGTGACCTGTTTATGAAAGGAATCTTTTGAAAGACAGAATATCTTCCCCTGTGGGCCAAAGCTTAAGCAGGAAAACAAGGAACTCTTTCAAATCTTTAAAATGATGGAGGATGGATTCTGACTTTTTAACTGCAAGCCTAGTGGTGCCCGAGCTCCAACCTGCCCTGCTCAGGGAGTTGTAAATATCCCTCCCGGGCACAGGGGGCGCCTTTCTGAGTTTCTACCTTGGGGCTAGTTGAATTTCCCAAGTGGCAGTGGTGGTAGTCCTGGCCTTATCCTGAGAAACTGTGGTAACCGATATCTAAGCAGTTTATCAAATGGCACCAAACAGTGTGCAGGTAAAAGTCACCTGAAGGAAGGGATGCAGGGTGCCTCTGTGGTAATGAACCCGTGCCACCGGCGTTCGCTGCTTTTGTGGTCGTCATTTTCATTTCTCTGTCTTCATTGTCCTTTATTCTGTGGTCCACTGGCTCTTAGCAGCGAGGGCAGCCTGAGATATGCTATTCTTCTATCTATCATGAGCCACGCTTCCTTGAAAACAACATTTTTCCATGTATTTCTGTAAATATGACTCTGAAGCATAAAAAATTTTACATTTTTTAAAAATAATTTTTTATTTTATTTATTTTTATTTTTATTTTTTTCTTGTTTCAGAACCTTTGTTTATTCACTCATTTTTATGGCAGGCTCAGCCCGCCCTGAGGGCAGGGCTGGCGCAGCATGTGGTGCCGGGGATTGAACCGTGGTCCCTGAAGCCGCCCAAGCTTTCCCAAGCAGGTGCTTTAGACCACTGAGCCATCCCGCTGGGCCCCCAAAATTTTACATTTTTAAAACCTCCAGTGTTTGGCTTTTTCTAAAGAAATGGCACCCAAGTAGTTCTTATTTTCCTTCTAAGATTTGTCTCCTTGCTAAAAAATGTGCATTTATTCACTCTCAATAGTTCTGACAATTTCTTTTTTAAACTTATTTCTGGCATAGCACAGTGCTCATCTCTTTGGGATGAATACTGCAGAGCAGGTAAAGTCTTGTTCCTTAAGTTTAAGAGACAGTATACAACCCCTGTTTTTAAATTTTTTTCCCGCTACTGGGGATTGAACTCAGGACCCTTTGTTTGCCAGGCAAGTGCTTGTTCTACTGAGCTATCTACCCAGGCCACAACCACTATTTAGGGCAATTTTGTTCAAATAGAAACTTGGTGATGTGTCTGCACCCGTCAGTTCTCCAGCTCTGCACCGGGTGACTTCTGGCTGTTCTCTAACGCCAGAATGGCGTAGAAGTAAACATTCTGAGTTGATTGAGAATATCCAGGCAGCCATGGCACCACAGCTGGAGACACCCTTAGAGCAGGGCTGCAGGGCCACTTTCAAAGGTGACAGGAATGATGGGATAAGTGTACTCAAAGTGTGGAGTGTGTGTGTGTGACTGGAGAGATTAGTGAAAATGTATGTTGTAGTATAACAATTTTTTAAAAATCGCTGTATGTTTCATCAGTCTCACATACTCCAAAAATCACTAGATTGTATGCTTTGAAGAAAGATGAGCTTTTATGGTGTATGAACTGTATTTCAATAATAATGAGAACAAGACATGTTAGCAATGGTTACAACAAACTTGAAAGAAGAATACGTGGAGCGTTTGGTGACAGAATTTCAATGGCCTCCTGGAGCTGGGGGACCATGACTGTGAGTGTGTGTGTGTGTGTGTGTGTGTGTGTGAGTGTGTGTGAGGGTGTGTGTGTGTGTGTGTGAGGGTGTGTGTGAGTGTGTGTGTGTGAGTGTGTGTGTGAGTGTGTGTGTGTGAGTGTGTGTGTGAGTGTGTGTGTGTGTTCTCATGAGGGGCATCTGGGTTTGCTTGGCAGCACCTGCCTGTGAGTCTCATGGCGTCTTACAGCAGGCAAGGATCTTGCTTGTTCCCCAAGTCCTGGGGCAGTCCTCCCAACCACTCCTCCCTTACCTTTAAAACATGGTGAGTCTCGGACACAACCAGCTCTAACTCAGAAGCACGCAGTAAGCCATGAAAGGTGCATGAGTCACCAGCACAGGCCACCGGGCTGGCTGGCATTTCAGCAGCCAGGGACAGGCTGAACCGTCCTGTGTGGATAAAGGGCTGGTGGGCTGCAGGACAGGCCATGGTCCGAGTACCCAGAGGTGCAGAGCTCAGCCTAAGCATGGCAGCACGAGTGAGGACTAGGACATGGGGGTGAGGGTGGGGGAGGGGGCGGGAGGCTCTCAGTAGGAAGTCAGAGGACCCTGCTCCACAGGGACTATTCTATTACTTTCCTTGCATGTGTGATACAGAATTCTGTCACATGGGGCTAGTGGGCCATTTCCACGGGGTTCAAGTTCATTGTAACACGATTCATCTAACAGCATGTGTGCCTCTTAAAAAATGAGAGCTTCATTTTTATCTGGAAAATTCTAGTAGATTCAAAGTCAATTTGAGTTATATTGATGAAAGTTAGTATTGCTCTTGTCAGTGAAAGGACGAACAGCACCAGAGGCCAACGTGTGGTTAGGGGTACATTTTGCATACAAGAGGACCTGGGCTCAACCCCCAGCACTGTAGAAATGAAAAGAAAAAGAAAAAGTAAACCAGAAGAAAAAAAGAACAATGCCAAATGCACTGTACCTAAGCGGTAGTTCCTCTGTGTGTTCTCTCTGTGTATTATCAGAAAGACATAGGGAGAAATTTCTAGAATTTTGAGTCTTAGTTTTCTTTCTTCTTCTTCTTCTTCTTCTTTTTTTTTTTTTTGTCTATTTGAGACAGGGTCTTGCTATGCAGTTTAGGCTGGCCTTGAGCTCACTTCTGTAGACCAGGTTGGTCTCGAACTCGCACTGATCCTCCTGCCTCAGCCTCCCGAGTGCTGGGATTACAGGCGTGCGCCACCATGCCCGGCCCCTTAATTTTCTTATCTAAAAAATAAATATAATATCCAACATAAGAATATAGAATTGTTTTTTCTAATCGAACTCAGGACCTTGCGCTTGCCAGGCAGGCACTTAAGCCAGTGAGCTACTTTGGCCCAGAAGTTTTTTTTGTTGTTTTTTTAAATAACAAAGTTTCTTTTAGTTTTATGTCCAGGCTGCATTAAGCCCAGGCACTACCTATTTTCCCAGCCTTGTCGTGGAGGAATTGTTTTGCCTCTGTTTCCCATATCTGCCCACAGTGCTAATCTTTGACCTGCCTCAGCACAGAGCAGGGAGGCAGCCCCTGTCGCCCCAGTCCAGGCGCAGTGTCTGTTCTCTGGTTCTGCTCTGGCTAAGGTGACCCCTTCCTTCCTCTGCACTGAGGGTGGTGTCCAGGAACATGACCCTCCTATAAACTCATGACTCTGTCTTTTGGGTTTCCAGGGAGACAGGCTTGATAAAACACTGGAGCCACAGAGCAAAACACATAGGCCAGCAACCTGATCTCTAACCCTCCCCCGCATGCCTTCATCTGAATTGTCTCCTGGAATGGAGCAGGAGTAGCCCAAGCCATGGTGTACAGTGCATTCTGGTGATGTCCAACCCATCCTTTCCCCGACAAAAGTAGGATAGTTAGGGAGACAGCTAGGGAGCCCTAAATACAAGGCTGGAGACAGGCAATAATTCTGTGACAGGTGAACTTGCTGAGCACCTGATAGCGTTCCTTAGAGGATCAAATACAGATATGTTTTGGGCTCTACCTGAGCAGGACAGCACTGTAATGAGAGGCTCTGTCATCACAGTGTGACCTCAGTGGCCTTGGGTCCCCTGTTCCCGAGGGTATAGCATGAGCGATCCAGTCAGACACAGCCACCATGCCAGTGGACTGTGCCAAAAAAGTTCTAGAAACGACTTTCCAAATCAAATTTCCCATGCAGTTCTTTGTACCTGGCAGGAGCTTTTACCAGCTCAGAAACTCTTGGTAGCTCAGCAGGGGAGGGCAGGGGAGTTGAAGGGAAAGTCCTTCATTGAGCCAAACAGGAGTTTTCCACAATCTAAGTCTTCTAGATTACAATCTTGGAATCACATGCCGACAGGGATCACCTTAAAATGCTTCAATAATCCTTAATATACAAAGAATTTATTCTAATTTATGCATTTCTTCAAATGAAGGAATTCCATGTGTTGCCATTGTTCTGAATTAGCCAGAAGCTGAATCTATGATCATGGAACCATCAAAAGAGACAGTTGATGGCGCCTGATTCTCGAATTATGAAGATGGACAGAAGCTTTATCACTGTGTTAGTGCCTGTGCATTATGGGTAAAGATGTGAGACAACGCTATGATTATATATATATAAAATCATATATATATATATATATATATATATATATATATATATATATATATATGTATATAGATCCCAGGCTGTATCCCAGGCTGGTCTCAAACTCGCACCGATCCTCCTGCCTCAGCCTCCGGAGTGGTGGGATTACAGGCATGCACCACCATGCCCGGCTAACGCTATTATTATTGAAGCGATGATAACCTTGGCTGTTCCTGGAACCAATATCAACAATAAATTAAATGTATTCTATATGGACTTGGCTTTCTTGGAAAGCTTTCCTGTTGGTGGTGGCGGGCTGGCATTTGGCCCTCCCAGGCACTCACTTGCTGGTACATGGTTATCCAGTGCTCACAGGCTGAAGGATGATCCTTCCATTCCCTTCCTTGCATGGCCACCAGTGGAAGCACTGACGTCACAGTTCAATACAAGAGGCAAGAAACTGCGTATATTTATTTTATTTATTTGTTTAGTCATAAAGCTTCTCTTCTGCAAGCCAGGTGGGGACTTCTTTCACTGTCGTTTGACCTCCAGATTCTATGAAGACTTCTAGATCCTCTTGTCAACTAGAGGATGGGAAGAAGGCCCTACACTCTCCTAAGCTCACAGTACTCTCTACTGATCAGCAAGGGGTGATCCAAATGAACTATGGATTTAAATTATAAAAAGTTATTAAAGAGGCTGGGGAAAATAGCTTGGTGGTCTAAGCACAGGCTTGGCAACTGCAAGGTCCTCAGTTCGATCCCTGGGACCACGTGCCAATGCTGGCCCCAGAATCCAGGGTGCACCATGCTGCCCAGACACCAGCTGTGGCGGTACATACCCATGATCCCGGTACTTAGGAGGCGGGTCACTGTAGGCTTGAGCTGCATAGTGAGACTCTGCCACAAACAAATAATTAATAAAAGATTTTTTAAAAAGTTATTACAGTGAAAGCCCCATTGTCTTTAAGACCCCTCCAAGACTCTCCCTCAGTTTGAACGCACTTATCCCATCATCCTTACACCTTCTGAAGCAGCTCTGTAGGTCATCCTTTGTGTCTTTATGAGGGATGATCAAAAATTCGGTGAGCACTGCTGCCGAGTGCCACTGAATGGAATGTGGGGGCTGTAGGAGCATGCAGCGTGTCCTCAGCCACCTGACGGGAGCCATGAAATATCTCTCTCATCCCCAAATTCAAAATGACAGAGTGAAAGGTTTTCAGTTCACGACATCGAGGCAACCAGGACAGTGCAGCTAGAGATACTCATAAAGCAGGCCTTCCAGAGCTGCTTCAGAAGGCAACAAGAACAACGGGATAAGTGTGTTTAAGGCAAGGGGGAGGATGTTGAGATGATAACTGTCAATGTGTCTCTTGCTGTAGTAATTTTAAAAACCCTTAAATATTCATCATATCTTTGGGTAACCCCTTCTGTTACCTTGGCCCACTTGGTTTTAGACATCTCCTTAGGCAAAGCTTGGACGCAAACCTGGACGGGATGAAGGGTCCTCTTAGGCTATACTGCAGAGACAAAGTCATCAGCCAACCTAGAGTTAGGCTAGGTTGCTAAACAGTCAGGGCTGGACTTGAACTTTTGATGCTCTTGCCTCAGGCTCTGGGAGTGCTGGAATTGCAGGCATGTCTTACCACACCCAATTGCACCTCGTATTTAACACTCCCAGTAAGTCCTCTAGGAAACCATCATTAATTCCACTTTAAGAGATGAAGCCAGAGCCCTGGGAAGACCCAGTGGCTTGCTTGGACAGACTTGGGCTGCTCGGCACACACGTGCCTGGCTCTCTTTCCTGTGTCTGTCTCTATGGCAAAAGTGGAAGGTGAAGTTGCTTTCTCAGCCTCCTTGACCACCAGGGTGGCCTTGGATGTAGTGGTGTCTGAGATGAGTAGGGTGAGGAGAGCTTGTGGGACAGATTTTTCTGCCTTTCCCTCTTTCCTTCCTGTCTCAAAGATTCCCATTCATCTTCAGGCAGCGGTGCACCTGTGATGCCAAGCCGTCTTTCCCACCAAGTCCCCAGAGCTTTCTACACCGTAGACTCCTGCGGTGCCGCTCAGACTTCCCCTCTTTCCTCTTGCCTGGAGAGTTTTCCTTGCCGCAGTGATCGCTGCCTCTCCCCCATCTCCATGCAGGTCCTTGCTTGTATCTCTTTCATGCTTCTCATTGAAACTTTGTGCTGAAGGTGTCTACTTCTCTGCTGTCACTGAAGTCTTTCTGGGGATATATACCTATTTATGTCCCCACATCCCCCCCAAAAACCTATGCAGTACCCAGAATACAAGAACACCCAGTGAAGACTTTTTGAGTAAATAAAAGTGAGCCTGAGGCCACACTTGATTTGAGGAGGCCTCTAGGCAGAGGCTAGGGGAACCTCATCTACTGGTCCTAGCGTGATGATACTGCCTCCCTCTAGATTTGAGTTATGTGAGTGAGTTTACTTGCTTGGGGGGCACAATTGACTACTTTTTTGGGTGCTCTATGCCTTCAAGCTAACAATCCACTTTTTTTTTTTTTTTTTTTTCTCTTGGTATAGTGCTCAGGTCATACAGCTGTATGACTTTAAAGCCCTGAACACAATACAGATAACACAACCAGGCACCTACGCTTCAGCCAGGACCGAGATACTGCCTACAGTGGGGCAGAACATATTTACATTTTGAAGAAGCGTAGTGAGGAATTTAGGAAGGTGTAGATTCATTGTGAGGAAAGCGGTAACGTCCCCAGCACCTATCGAACCTGAAGAGAACATGGGTACGTGGGAGGAAGGAGGTTGTGCCTTTCTCTGACCTTAGCAGGACAATGATTTGAGCTTGGCGGGTCTGACACACACAGGAGGGCTGGCTGGGGTGCCCACCATTCCCGACGAGGCTGCCTTGCCAGGCTTAAGTGGTCTGTGGTTCAGAAGCAGAGAATCTCCAGGCATTCTGTGAAGGTCTGTGGGTGTGTCCCACGGCGGAGCGGTTGGGGAAAGCTGCCCAAGAATTCGGACCTTCAGAGGCCGAGAATCCTTCCTGGGTTCCGAAGTAAGCAGCTTTCTCTGCAGAGCTTCCCTTCATCAGAGTGGATGGAGCATGAACTGGAAATGAGCTCCAAGCTTCGCTCTGGGCAGGCAGTAACTGTGCCTGCTTGAGAGGGACTCTTTAAGAAGGACCAGCAAGGTGATTATAAGGTGTGTGTGTGTGTGTGTGTGTGTGTGTGTGTGTGTGTGTGTACCAAGTGGTGCGAACCCCCAATCTGAGGCGTCAAAGCTCCCTAACTCATCATGTCCCTGCATTGGAAACAGAGCCGTACAGAAGTACTTAAAGCCAATGAAGCCATGTGGATGGGACGCTGCCCTGCGAACAGCAGCACCCTATTTAGAAGGATACAGACCTCTCACTGCCCATGACCTTCAGCAAGGAGAGGCCACTTGGGAGTCCAGGGACACAGCAAGAAGGCAGCCATCTGCAAGCCAGGCAGAGAGCCCTCATCAGACCCCACCCCACTGCCAGTCCCGAGTCTCCAGCCTCCAGGAGAGAAGCTCACGCTTGTCACTTTCGTCTTCCTGTGCTGTATGTACTCTGGCAAGGTGGCTGGAAGGCAGGTGTGGGGTGTTTCAGTTTTGAGGAGTTTGTGAGCTCACAACAGGGATGGTCAGTGTGAAACGATAGCATTTGCTCCTGAAAATAAGACATTTTAAATATTTTTATATTGATTGTTGTCCTGAGAGTTGCTTGTCTGGGAGATTTACTTATTTTAAAAACGTTTTAAAAATGTAGTTAGCACAGGGTCTATCTACAGGGTCTCACTACACAGACTGAACTCTCAGTGATGCTCCTGGCTTCAGCCTTGCAAGCGCTGGGATTACAGGCATACACCGCCCGCCCAGTCTGTGTCAGGGAGATTTAAATGAAGGAGCAGCCCCAAGGGGCACCAAGACAGTCGTGCAGGCTCAGGCTCAAAGGGAAGTTCCTGAAAGAACTTGTAGTCAGTCTCCCGGGATGGCTGCATGCTAGGCGCTGCTGTGGCACTAGGGCTGTCTTGAACAGGAGTCAGAGTCTGCTCCGGTCTGCATACTGAGGTGGCGCTGGGGATTGAACCCAGGTCCCTGCACTCACCTAAGCGGCACTTACTCTGCTGAGCTATTTCGCTGGCCCTTAAAGTTGGCTCATTTATTTTTTTTTTATTTTAATGAGAAAGAAATATTAATGTGACAGTTTCAAAACAGAGGAGCAGGACAGTTACAATAATACATTGCCTGTTGTTTTCTCAGTAGTTTTTCAGAGTACTAGATGTAGACATGATATCTTCTCTAAACAGTATTAGTACAAACATTTCGTCTCATTGAACTAAGAGAAAGTAGCTGTATATCTGTGTCAGTTACTTTTTACTCATTGCTGTGAAAAAATACCCAACAACCTAAAGGAAGAAAGGAAAGATTTATTTAGCTCACAGTTTGTGGAGGTTTCAGTTCATACTCCGCGGGCTCCAAGGCGGCAGAACACTATGAAGAGCAGAGGAGGAGCAAAGGCTGTGGCATCCATCAGGCCTCTCTCTCCCAATTTCTGCGCCAGCGCAGAGCTCCTCCAAAGTGGCGTGGCTGCGAAGATCAAGCTCCTCCAAAAACGAAGACTCGAGGCTTCTCCAAGGAAGCAGGGCTAGGGCTAGGCCAGGCAGGAAGTAGCCAGAGCAGGGCGGGACTGGGCTGATCACACGAAGTCTTCCGCAGCTGTTTTTAATACACTTTTTGTGCTGAGTCACGCTGGGGTGGCCTGTCTGGTCCTACGGTGGAACCAGTCACATCCCAGGGCAGGCCCTCCGCAGCCTGCAGGATGGGGCCCCCACCTGGGAACCAGCGGAGCCCATCCAGCCAAGCTTCCTCAAGTTGACACAACGTATCAACTACCACAGTGTGGAGCAGGAGCGGGTGCACCTCCACGCCCAGTCCCCCGGGGCCACGTACTTCTTTGCTTCACTTTTATTAAGATGTGCAGGAAACGGCTGTCAGCTTCAAGTGTGTGAGGACATGGTCCTTGCAGCTGGAGGAGTTTCCTCGGGGCTGCAAAGCACCATGGCCAACACGGGGAAGAAGGCAGAGTCGAGAAAGGGGAGGGACCCTGCTCATGCAGCAGTCACTGGAAAATCTCTCCTGGCAGCACCTGTATCAAGACTTTTGCAGCCAGACATGGTGTCACACGCCTGTAATCCCAGCACTTGGGAGGCTGAGGCAGGAGGATCCTTGTGAGTTCGAGACCAGCCTGGGCTATGAAAGTGAGCTCAAGGCCAGCCTGAATTGCATAGGGAGACCCTGTCTCAAAAAGGCAAAAAAGAGTTTTGTGATAATAATCCTCTTCCACCTAGAATTCATTATATATGATTGCTCTTCTGACTCCTTTAATTTCTATTGAAAAATGGAAGGGGCTGATCTCTAAATGTCTTCAGCCTTCATCATGGATGCTTCTTTGTGCAAAACATCTGTGTATGGGGCCGTGAGATGTGCCAGGATTTAGGAGTGGGACCTGGAAGGGCACCTATGGCCCGAGTTGAGTGAGCTTTATCTGCAGCACAGGCAACAGCACTAAGGTGGGACTGTGGGCTCAGCAGCACGGATTCTTGGCGAGAGCCTGAGCCTGAGTCCCGTAGCACTGCAAAATTCATGGGGATCTGGAGGGGAAGCCTGACTCCGATGATGACAGCTAGGAATCGAGCGCAGGGACAGCAGGAAGATGGGGCAATCCCTCGTCCCCAGCAGTCAGAGCCCAGGGTAGGTCCAGTGCACCAAGCAGAGATGCTATACTGGCAGGGTAGGCTGGGCCCAGGAGTCCCCTTGGGGGGCCCTCCCTGGGCCAGGGAACCTGTGCCTGTCCAGAGTTACCGAACGTCCTCTCTGGCCATCTGTCCTGCGAGCTCTTAGGCCTCCTTTGCCATGTTTCAGGCTCTGTCAACCTTGCACAGAATCTTCTTTCTTTTGGGGGCCGGTGAGATAGCTCAGTGGTCTACAGTACCTGCTTAGGCAAGTTTAGGCAACTACAGGGACCACGGTTCAATCCCCGGCACCACATGCTGCACCAGCCCCACCCCCAAGGTAGGCTGAGCCGGCCATAACATAAATAAATCAATAAATAAAGTTTAAAAAAAAAAAAAAAAAAAAAAAAAAAAATTTAAAAAAAAAAAAAAAAAAAAAAAAAAGAATCTTCTTTCTTTTGCAGTTGTGCCTTCGATGATATTTTTTATATCACACCCCTCAGTTCTCAGTCCTCTGCATAATAGTGCAATTTAAAAACTGTTCATATGACTTGACCTTTAGAAAACAGACTTAAGGGAGCCACAAATTACAGTCTTTTTTTTTTTTTTTTTTTTTTTTTTTTAAGGATGTTTACATAGGTCTGCAGCATTTTTTAGCCAACATTGCCACC
>PVJA010023476.1:14814-33055 GCA_004027025.1 Myocastor coypus | reverse complement strand
GAAAGAAAGAAAGAAAGAAAGAAAGAAAGAAAGAAAGAAAGAAAGAAAGAAAGAAAGAAAGAATTTTGCTTGTGATGGCAATGCTGTTGTTCAACCACCAGCCTTACTAAGTAAACCCTACGGAAGTGTCAGGCAGCTTTCTTGGGATGCCAGTACCATCAGTGTGAGAATCCTCCAGCGATGACAGCCAACCACATAACCTGTCCTTCCCTCCAGCTCAGGGACCCCACCACTCACTTTACAGGTTGACCTGCTCTTTGCGTATTTGAAATTCCATCCAACAGGTACTTTCCTAAGTTCATTTCTCTCTATGTTCTACCTAAACTCCTCAGGGTCATTAGGCATATTAATGGTACCTTTCCCAATTTTTCCATGGCATTGCATACTTTTTTTTTTCTTTGTCTTCCTGGTCAATTGAATGGCAAATATGAAATCAGAAAAACTAAACACAGGTTTAAATTAGTTCCTTGAATTAAAAGTCAATAGACGCTATAGTCAGGCATCACCAGATAACCCTTCTGTCAACAGATCATGTACACGAAGGTAAGAGTCCCCTATGATTATATTACTGCAACACCAAGCAGAAACACAGAAGCAACACGAAAGATTTGAAGGCAAATCTATTTTATATGGATGAGCATGGATAGGGATCATTCCCCAAATATTAGGCCCTGATCCTTGGTAGGTGAGGGCTTATACAGGATAAGCAACCAGGAAGTACAGAAGCAGAGTATTTGAAGGTCATTGTTAGCGTCATATAATATGCATACTGACCAGCTATGCATCACAGTGACCAGTGATTTCTAGGAGGCAGAAGTAACAGGAGCTTGTAATAGGAACTATTACCTGGAGCAAATAATACACTAGCTGGGATGGGCAGCATTTTCTGCTACATTGTCAGATGGCATCATAGCCATGTTTGTTTGTACAAATGCACTGTACAGTGTTTACACATTGGTG
Source organism: Myocastor coypus (assembly GCA_004027025.1). NCBI lineage: Eukaryota > Metazoa > Chordata > Mammalia > Rodentia > Myocastoridae > Myocastor > Myocastor coypus. The sequence continues at coordinate 32,095 of PVJA010023476.1, read as the reverse complement.
AAATTATCTAACAATGAAGTTATTCAAAATATTTAATCTAGTGAGAATAGGAGACTTACAATTTTTTTTGTATTTATCTTTTGCCATACTAGAAATTCAGTCCAGGATCCTCACACTGAGCTACACCCCTGGCCTTCTTTTATTTTTATTTATTTTATTTCATTTCGTTTCATTTCATTTCATTTCATTTCATTTCATATTTCATTTCATTTTATTTTGAGACAGGTGTCTCTGGCCTTCTTTTATTTTTCTTTTATTTTTTTTTTAATTTTGAGACAGGTGTTCACTAAGTCACTAAATTGCCCATGCTAGCTTCGAACTTATGAGCTTACAGCCTTCGCTTCCCAAAATCCTAGAAGTATGAGCATGCATGATCACCCCTGCTAGGTTTCTTATTCTAATGTAGCAAAATTTGGAAAGCTTAATGAAGTATTTCTAACTTTACAACATCACTTTGAGTCTATTTAAAATGGCTGATGTCATCAGCAATATACAGTGAAAGCAGCTCCCTAAAGTACTTTGTGGTGACCCTATTTTTCTTGAATACAAAAGGCATGGAAGATTATACTGTGGCAAGAAGTTTAGAGGCAAAAAATCAGCCACAAAATTCCTTTAACAAGATCTCACTCTCACAATTCTGGCTTTTAATCTTCCAATGTTTCTGTCATGATTTATTTGCAGTGTTGAAAATCTGGCTATGAGATCAGCTTTGTATTTGCTTTAATCTAATATCATAAGCATTTCCATTATATTAATAATTCTTTAGAAATAATTGTTGTAATGATTACATTGTAATTCATTATACACATTATTTTCGTTGTTTGAATTTAAAAGTTTGCAATGGTGGTAAAATAAGTATATCTTGAAATTTACCATCTTAACCATTTTTGGCATTTTTTAATTATAATTTTTTATTTGTACAAAATGGTCATACATATTGATCACATTCATTATGGAAAATTTGTACCTGTGCATAAGAAACCTTTGTTCTTTTTTTTTTCCCAATTCCTTCCACTCTCTTCTTCCCCTCTCCATTTACAAAACTTTATTTCCATTGTTCCTTCTGTTCTTATTTCCCTTTTACCTTTTTCATTCCTCTCTCACTCGTTCCTTGTTCCTCTTCCCATCTGAACATTTTCTTTCTGCTTCACAATATCTATCTTCCATTGCGCTCCTTATTTACACCTTGGACTCCCCTACACAAGATGCAGTGCAGTGTTTTAACTGGTGTGTCCAGTTTAGTTTACTTAATAGCATGGTCTCAAGGTGCATCGCTTTTCCTACAAATGACTTAAGTTTATCCTCTGTGACAAAGCAGTGCTCCACTGTCTTTAAATACGTTTTCTTTATCCATGTACCTGTTGATGAATAGGAACTGTTTCCAAGACTTAGCTATCACAAATTGTGCTGCTACCAACACAGATATGCATATATCTTTGTGGTATAATGTTCCTAACTCTTTTTGAGGAGAACACTGGGTCAAATGGAACCTCTATTTTCAGGTTTTGCAAAATCTCTATACTTTTTTAATACTGTTGTAGGCACCAACTGTGAAGAAGTGCTCCCTTTCCTCACAGCCTCTCTAGCATTTGCAATTGGTTGATTTTATGAATGCATTCTTTCTGGAGTGAGATGGAATCTGTGTTGCTTTAACTTGCATTTTTTGGTTAAAGTGATATTGAAGTTTTTTTTTTCATATATTTATTTGTTGTTTGCATTTCATCTGAAAAATGTCTATTGATTTCAGATGTCCATCTTTTAGTTATTTATGTATTCCAGATATAAGTTCTTTATCTGAATGGGGAGTAATTGGTAAGTTTTACTCTCATTCTGTGTGTCATCTTTTCACTCAGTTGTTGCTTTCTTTTGCTGTGCAAAAGCATTTTAAATTTGATGTAATCCAAGTGGTTGATTCTTTGTAGTATTTTCTGTGCAACTGGTTTTTGTTCATAAAATCTTGATCTATACCTATGTTTTCAAGAGTTTCAGCAGACTTACTGTTTCTGGTTTAATATTTAGACCTTTGATCCATTTCAACTTTTGTTGAGTGCATGGTGAGAGATATGGGTTCAATTCCTAACATGGAGGAAGCCAGTTTCACCAGAACTATCTATTCATGAGGCCATCTTTCTTCCAGGGAAGGGCTTTGACTCTTATGTCAAAGATAAGGTAGCTTAGTGTGCTTGGAATTGCTTGTGCATCTCCTATTTTTTCCATTGATATTCATATCTGTTTTTTCATTGCCAGTTTTTATCACAGTAGCCATAGTATAACTTCAAATCAGGGATTATAGTGCCCCCTGCCTTGCTCTTCCTGCCCAGAAATGCTTTTTCTATTCTAAGTCTGTTCTGGATACATAAGAAATTTAGAATTATTTTCTCTAGTTCTATAAGACATGCTGCTGCTGTTTTGATTGAGACTGCATTGAATCTGTATAGAACTTTGGAAGTATGGCTATTCTTACTACATTGGATCTGCTTATTGAGCTATCTTTCCATTCTCCATCACTTTGGTCATTTTCAGAAGTTTTCAATGTAGAGGTCTTCTGCTTATTTCATTAGATTGATTCATAACGATTTCACTTTTTCATGCTATTCTGAAAGGTGATGCCATTGTGAAAGTTTATTTGTGTACAGGAATGCTATTGACTTGTGAGTATTGACTTCGTAGACTGCTACACTGCCAAATTTGGTTATTAATTGTAGGAGTCTTTTGGCAGTGTTGAGGGTCTTCTATATAGAATATCATGTCATCAGCAAATAATGAGGATTTAACTTTTTCCTCTCCTATGATTATTTCTTTAGTTTATTTCTCTTGTCTAATTGCTCTGGCTAGTATTTCCAGGAATATGTTTAACAAGAATGATGACAGTGGGCAACTCTGTCTTATACATGATTTTAGATGAAAAGCTTTCACGTTTTCACCATTTTTAGTATGATGGTGGCTGTTCATTTTCCTGGATGGCCTTTATCAGACTGAGCTAAGACCATACATTCTGGTTTTCCGTAGAGCTTTTATTATGAACAGGTGTTGGATTTCAAATGCTTTTACTGCAAGTATGAAGATAATTACATGGCTTTTATCCTTGGTTTTGTTAATGTGGTATATTACTTTCATTGATTTATCTATGTTGACTATCCTGTGCATTTCTGGAATAAATCATACTTGGTCATAGTGTAAAATCTTTTTGATGATTTGCTGCTTTCTATTTGCCAGTATCTTATTGAGGATGTTTGCACTTTGTTCATGGAGGAGATTGGCCTATATAGTTTTCTTCCATGGCTAGATGCTTCTCTGGTTTTAGTACCAGGTAATAGTTACTTTTAGGAATGAGTTTGGGAAGATTGCTTCACTTTTGATTCCCTTAAAAGGTTTGAGTAATACCATTAGATCTTCTGTAAAGTTCTTGCAGAATTTAGCATTGAATCCATCAGGGCCTAGGCATTTCTTTGTCGGCAGATTTTTTTTAATACTTCTTAAATTTCATTGACTGATAGGGAGTTGTTTAGAATTTTTATCTTTTGATTAGGCTTTGGCAATTCCTATGTATTTAGGAACCTGCCCATTTCTTCTGTTTCCATTGTATTAGAGTATATAGTCTTGAAGTAGGTATTGGTGATCTGATTTCTGCAGGATCTGTTAGGATTTCCTCCTTTCCATTCTAATTGTATAAACTTATGTCTTTACATTCTTTATTTTGGGGGGCAAGATTGACAAAGAGTTTGATAATTTTATTTAATCTTTCAAAAAACCAACTCTTGGGCTAGAGACATAGCTCGACAGTCAAAGTGCCTGCCTGGTAAGCACAAAGACCTAGGTTCAATCCCCAGTACCACATGCCATGTGGGGCCCAGAACATTAGGCACACCACGCCAGCCATCAAATCTCTGTACTGGGAAGGCTGAAATAGGAGGGCCACTACAAGTCTGAGCTGCGTAGCGAGACTCTGTACCAATTAATTAATTAACTAATTAATAAAAACTCAAAGAACTTTGATTCATTAATTCTTTGTATTGTTTTCTTTGTCTCAATTGCACTGAATTTGTGCTCTGATGGTAATCATTTCCTCCTTCATATGTATTTTGAGTTTAATTTGCTCTTCTTTTTCTAGAACCTTGAGGTTCATTATTAGCTTGTTCATTTGAGCTTGCTATGTTTTTCTGACATGAGAATTCTCTGCTATAAATTTTCCTCATTGGATCCCTTAAGTTCCAGTATGTCATGTTTGCTTATCATTTAATTGTAATAACTGCCTAATATCTTCTTTAAATTCATCTGTGACTCGTTTGTTGTTCAGTAAATATTATTTGATTCCCATGTGTCTGTGTAGTTTCCGTGGTTTCTTCTGGCATCAATTTTCGGTTTTGTGCACTATGACCTGATAACATACATGGGGTAATTTCAGTTCCTTTGCATTAACCTAAGCATTTTGAAGGATATAAATCAGTGTTTGTTAAGTACACTCAGAGTGTTGTATAGCTGTTGTGTATTGTGGTAATGATGTTGCTTGTTTCCTGCTGTTAAAGTTTATGTACAGAGACATTCACAGGGCAGTCACATACAAACCAAGTTCTGAGAAACCTACACAGCAGTGTAACCACTAATCAATATTCAGAAGGGTTCCATCCCCTCTAAAGACACCACCATCCTGCATTCCGTGGTCAGCTCCTCCCTACTCTCGGCTCCTGGCAACCACTGTTTTCTGGCCCTATAATTCTGCCCTTTGCAGAACATGATATAAATGGAATCATATGGTATTTAGTTTTTAAAGACCAGTATTATTTTTTGGCTAAATACATTTGAGATTCATTCTTGTTGCATATATAGCTAGTTTGTATCTTTTAAATTGCTCAGTGGTCTATTGTTCATGTGTACAGCAGTCTATTCAATCATTCATTAGCTTTATATTTGTTTTCAACAGAGGAAATTATTTTTAAAAACTACTATAATCATTCACATACAGGTTTTGTGAGAACGTAAGTTTTCATTTCTCTTAGGTAAGTACCCAGGAGAGGGATTTTTAAACCTGTTCTTTTTTTAAATGTAATATAAAAAAAGTTTTGCTAAGCATCTTTGTTTTCAGTGTTGATCAAATTTAGAATACAAATCTAAAAATAGCTAACAAATTTCACTCCTTTTGTGTTTTTTATGTATGATTTATTAACTCTAGGTTGCCTAAGATTTATTTAATTGTTTGCTTTTTCAAGACAGACATATGGTGTATTTCACATAAATAAGGCATTGCAGCTGATATGGTATCATTATTTACACAATCTTTTTTCCTCAAAATTATAGACATGGTGCACGAACCACTGACATTCACGTTTGCAAAGAAGTCTAGTTTGTATTCTTTTTGCATACATGTTTTATTTTTCTTTCTGGGGGATTCTTTTGTTGTTGCTTTGCTTTAGTTTGCTGGCATATTTGAAGGAAAAGTTATAGTGAGGGTGTACTTAGTTGCACTTTCTTTCATTAATTTTCACTTAAGATGATGAGCTCTTTTGGATGTAATACTAAATTAATGAAATCTGCATCTGTATTTTAAATAAGTATGCATTTATTTATGTATTTATTTATTTATTTTAGTCTTTTTGGGACAGGGTCTCGCTATGCAGTTCAGGCTGGCCTTGAGCTCACTTTTGTAGCCCAGGCTGGTCTCAAACTCACACCGATCCTCCTGCCTCAGCCTCCCAAGCACCAGGATTACAGGTGTGAGCCACCACATCTGGCTTTATGCACTGATTTTATGTTGTGCATTTTAATGGAAATTTATTTTATTGGGGGCCAGGGAGATAGTTCCATGGCACCAGTGCCTGCCTGGCAAGTGCAAGGTCATCAGTTCAAATCCTGGTCCTGAAAAAAAAAAAAAGAAAAAAGAAAAAGAAATTCATTTTATTTCCAGTGCTACTGCATTTTTTCAGACTATGGCTGTGAACACTATTCTCACCCTAGTGATGTCTTTACTTCTGACGTTAGACTTCTCTTTCTCCAAGCCCATAATTTCTTTATCAATCTGTTCATAATTTTCTCTTACAAATCTCATTTGAGAGACTGTCTTCTGCTACCAATGATTCTCCTACAGATATTCTTTTCTATGACTGGCCTTATTGTTCTGTGGTGCTTATTTAGTGTTTTATTGTACTGATATCATTTTAATTCTGATTTTCACCTTATTTTCTGTGCAGTCCTAAAAAATCACCTCCCTCCACTTGCGTGTTATTCCAATGTCACCTTCCATGTTTTATTCTGTTTGTAACATGTCCCCTGAGTGTCCTCATGGCTTATGCTTTCTGGGAGGTGCAACCCTATTTGGACTTAGAAAGCTTTGAAAGGAAGAAATGTTGGAGTGAAAAGAACAGCACTATGGCTGCCTCCGAAAATACTACCCAAATGGGAGTTAAATTTCTGAACTGGAAGACAGTGTATTCAGTTGCTCCTTCTCAACTTCTGGCTTAGAACATCTACCCAGATTATCAATGGGACTGACTAAATCTTAATACCTGGGAACTATACATTCCTAATCCTTTGACTTGTCATAGATATATTATTCTGACATTTATTGAAATCTTGATGAGACTACATTACATTGTAAACATACAAGAAGCATCAAGCTGGGAGGCTGCCAGGCAAACTGAACTAAGGTGAAGTCTTTCTCGTGGCCTATGCGACATGACCCATTTTTGCTGGAGAACAACAGCTGCACCCTTGGATAAGGTCATTCATTCACTTACAAGTCTTATTTCATATTGCTTTTTGTATGGAAACCGCCCCCCACAAAAAAAAAAAAAACAGGAAAGTGCAAGAGTAACGTAAGCTGCTCTGCTTATTTTGGAAAAAGCCCAACGTAGGAAAGCTGCTAACAGATTGGGAGAGTGATAACCAAGAGCTTTTTGGTGCTATGCAGACTTATAGTGCTAAAGCACTTTTGATTCAAATTTCAAAGCAACAGGCAAATTTAAGGAGATATGGTTCAAGAGATTAAGTTGATAGAAATAGTAGGATTAAAAAAGAAACTGTTGAAACATTGAAAACCTTTTCTTTATAAGTATTTTGGAAATTCAGGAATAATTTTTCAGATGCATTTTTAGTATCGTTTAATTTTAGCTATGCTATGGTTTGTGTCTAGTCCTCCAAAAGCCTCATGCAGTCATGGGGTGGGGACTTCTAGAGTTTGATTATGGGTGATCCAAGGCTAGGATTATGGGTTTTAGTACTTCTGGGATTATGGGTGTGGGTGTTACATCTGGCCTGAAGCAAAGAGCCTGAATGTAATATAAGAGAGACAGACTCTCGCTCCCTCTCTCTCTCACTCTCTTTGTGTTGCCATTGTCGCTGTTCTGCTGCCATTAGCTGCTGCTCTCTGCCATGTGTCAGTCTTCCTTGGAGCCAGCTAACTATGGACTGAAACCTCTAGTAACTATGAGCTAAATAAACCTTTTTTTTCTTCATTTTGGGTGTCAGGCATGTGTCCCAGCAATGAGAAAAGAGTAACTGAGACAAGCTATTTAAGTAAAAATTATTTTTATAAAAACAAATCTACACAAAAAGGTAAGAAATGAATATCATTCAAAAGTATCCCATGGCCATAACTCAGGCCAGCTGTGTAGATGAGGTCTATACTCCACCGCCACCCACTGTGTTCTCATTGAAAGTTGAGTATCCATGAGTCACTACTACAAACAAGGACCTGAGTTTGGTACCCAGTATAGGCACACCATACTAGCCACTGAGTGGAGGCCCATCTCTCTAATCCCAGCACTAGGGAGGCTGAGACAGGAGGATCACTATGAGTGTGAGGTTCATAGTAAAACCCTGTACCAAATAAATAAATTTAAAAAATTTAGAAATCTTAGCCTAAAAAGTCTAAACCTAAGTAGTAAGTACACTTCAAGTTTAAATCCCACTGCAACTGCAGCAAAGTAATATGGAAAAAATATTTAATTTCGTGAATTCTCAAAGTATAAGACACTATTTTGGATTCACTCCTTCTTTAACTTCTTGGGTTGACCTACTACATACCGAGATATGGATGTAAAATGCAAGAAGATTAAAAAATGTCCTCTGTAAATTATTGCAAGGGTTTGTTTTTTTTGTTTGTTTTTTTTGTTTGTTTGTTTGGTGTTTTTTTTTTGTATGTATTTAGTACAGGGTCTCACTACACAGATTGGACTCGTAGTGATCCTCCTGTTTTCAGCCTGCCAAGCACTGAGATTATAGGTGCCTGCCACCATGCCCACTCTCAAGCTCCCTTTCAGTGTGTCCCAGTGGTGGAGCCAGCATGGCATGTCAGGGATCAAACCCTAGCTAGCTGGCCGGCCCTTAGTTCCAAGTTTTTTAAAACCAGTCCTCTGGTCACCAACTTTTAATGTTCTGTTCCACTGTACGTGGTGCAGCAAACACTGAACCTCTGACTGGCCCCAAATAATGTGGCATGCTTGGGTTTCAATTTAGTATGAAAGTGAATGACTGCTTTATGAAATAGGCATGAAATGAAATGCAAGTTATTTTAAAGTTAAGGACATTGGAATCCTAATTCTCCAAGCAGAAACCTGCCAGCTTATTCTGGAAATAATTCCCTTGGCCCAAAGCAACTAGGCTGCAGAAATTTACTTGTAAGTTTTTAATATTATTCTAATTAGTATGCACAAGAGCTAATGGTTATCAAGAGCATATCAAAATTAAAAAACATCATTTCACAATTAGGAATTTTCTATCCATTACAACACTCATAGCACCCTGAAGTTGAAGAGTTTTTGAAGCCATAAATGTATGAATATATGAAAAACATGTGTTGATTCCACATGAGGATACATTAAAAACATTAATAAAGTTTGCCTAGAGTTTATAGCACTATAATTTATTGTATTTATATGATGATATATTGACTCAAATAGTGTCATAAAGACTGAGAAGCATGTGTTTTGAAGAATAAAAATATATTAATTTTTAGAGTAGTAGTTAAGTTAAACCTATATGTCCCATAGCTGGTACTTGACTGGGATATTAAGTTACAACTTTTTGTAAGAGAGAGAGACATTCTGACTGGCATATGGTTTGCGGTGCAAGAGAAGTGACTTGAGCATTCAGATGCAATCAAGTTCTGAAATAACTCCATCCACAAAGAAACAAATGAGCAGAATATCTACTACGTTCACCCCCTCCCCTAAATTACGAATTTGAAGGAGCAGCCTGATAAGAGAGAGGCACGGAAATGCTTCTAAGGCTTTGGGATGACTTCCTGGTTTCACATGCCATCATCGCCACAGTCCTTTTCCAAGAAGTGACCACAAGTGTCTGATATTTATGAAGACTTACTAAGCCTCTACGGTTGCTCAAGCATAAAGAGACATGGTAAACCTTCCAAGGAAGAGAGATTTCCTTTTGAAAGATCTCAGATCACTTCCAAAATGACAGTGAGAGTTTTGAATATTGGCACGGGGCAGGAATGATCAGGACTGTGGCTGCCTAAAAAGCAGGGCGCAGGAATGTTCATATTATTTAAAAAAGTATGTTTCACATGTTCTCCCCTCCCCTCCCCTCTCCTCCTTTCCTCTCTTCTCCTCTCCACTCCCCAGTCTGCTCTCCTCCCCTCCTCTCTTCTCTCTTCTTGAGTTAATTTCGTTTTTATGCAGAAAAACAATGTCAATGCTCCTGTTTCTTAATGAGTGGACAAGTCTGTGCCTTGCTCCCCACCAGAAACCAACCCTGACAAGGGGCACACGCTGTCATCTGTTTGCCTTTCACTAATTACATGTATTTTGGGTGTAGGATGCTTTCTAGCCTCATGGATTTGTTCAAATTAGATGAGCTCAGGGGGGCTGGGGAGATAGCTCCATGGCACAAGTGCCTGCCTGGCAAGTGCAAGGTCATGAGTTCGAACCCTGGTCCCGCAAAAAAAAAGATGAGCTCAGGGATAGGGAAGTTTGGAGCGTGTCAGGCCTAAAAGCAAATTTCAGGATCCAGGCTAAGATCAGTTTATAAGTCTTAAAAAATGAAAGTGAAGGAACTACTAATCCAGATATGAAAGAAGTTAATTAAGAAGTGCTAATGCATAGCTTACAGCGTGATTCTTTAGCTCAACTTTCTGGGCTGCTGATTTTGTTTTGCTACTTTGTTCTCTTTCTACATGCGCCACTACTGTACTTAACTTTTAAAACATCAGTTTCTTTTCACATGTCCTATTTCGTTCTTTTAAAAAATTGTCTTCTTTACCTCAGTATTTCCATATGGTTGATAGAACTGGCATTGCACTTCACCTAAAGATTTATTTTGGAGGAGCTTGCATTTTACAATGTTAAGATTTCCCATTTATGATCATATTATATTGCCCATTTATTTAGGTGTGCTTTTAAAATCTTTCATGTAGGTCTGTACAACTTTTGCTGACTTTAATGACAAGGTCCTCTATATTTTGCTAGCAATATAAGTTTCACCTCTTCGAAATTTTGCTAATTAGCTGTCACTACTATCCATGTAGGAGCACATTTTTTGTGGCTTAATTTCATTTCTACCAATTTTCAACGAGCTTTGCTTATTCCTACCACTTCATGTATAGGTACTCTTGGGTTTTTCACACAATCATGGTCTTTGGACAATGAGGATTACTTCTTTCATAATCCTTACACCACTTTGGTTTTTTTTGTTTGTTTGTTTTGTTTTGTTTTCATGTATTATTATGCTCATGAGGGCCTTGAGTACCGTAGTGGATATTTAATGACAGCAGGCACTCTCACCTCACATCAAATGTTAAATGTGCAAGTGACATTTCATTATGAAGAATGGTATCTACTGTACACCTCCATTCCTTCTTTGCTAAGATAGCAAATAAGCATTACTTTCAGCAAATGCTATTTTCCATCAGTATAGGTGACTTTTCTCCTTTAAGTCATCACTGCTGGGCATGCTGATAATTGTGGGGGTGTTCTTAGGGATACAGTTTGGTGTGGAGGTCCTTAGTGTGGTCTCCAGTAGAAGAGGAGGAGGAAGAGGAAGAGGAAGAGAAAGGAGAAGGAGAAGGAGGAGAAGGGGAAGGGGAAGGGGAAAAGAAAGCTGAAGGAGAAGGAGGAGAGGGAGAGGGAGGAGGAGGAAGAAGAAGAGGAGAGCGAGAGGAAGGGGAAGAGGAAGAGGAGGAGAGAGAAGGAAAGAAGGAAGGAAGGAAGGAAGGAAAAATAAAACGAGAATGGGAAGGGAGGAGAGAGAAGCAGAGGGGATGGAGGGGGAACTTACATACTTTACCTCTACCAGTTTGCCTCGATAACAATATCTTGCAAGACTGTCACAGTGAGGGTGTGGTATTAACAAAGTTCAGTTATAAAATTATTTTACCACAAGGACTCTCTAGGCCTTCCCACCTCTTCCTTTCCACTGGGCAGCTACTAATCTGTGCTCCACTTCTATCCGGTTGTCGTTTCAGTGATGTACAGAAGCAGAGCCATGCAGCAGGTGACTCTGCTTGGAGAATGGCTGTTTAAAAATCTCATAATTCTCTGGAGACTGACCCAAGCTGTTGTATGCGCTGATAGCTTCTGTTTCATGCTGTGGAGTTAACTGTTCACCCAAGGAAGGGTATCTGAGTTGCTCCTACTCTGTAAATGTTCTAAAAAAGCATCTGTAGACATTCAGCTCCATTTATTATGTGACAAATGTCATTCCTCTGGGATAAGTGCACAGAAATGCGAGGGTTGAGTTATATAGTAGTTGCCTATTTTTTTAAATTTTGCTTTAAAGAAACTACCTGCTTTCCTGAGTGATGATTCTAATTTATGTTCTCACTACAAAGATGTGACAAATCTGGTCTTTGCATTTTTGACAGTATTTCATGTGTTCTACTTTTTTTGTTTTTTAGATTAATATATGTAAGGATAACTCAGTTTGCATTTCCTTAATAGATAGCGTGGTTAGACAAGTGTTCACTTGCTCCTTTGTCCTCAGTACATCTCTTTGGTAAAATACACTTGTTCATGTCTTTTGTTCATCTTCCACTAGTTTGTTGCTCATTTATTTGTTAAAATTACTTATTTTATTTATTTAGTTAGTTAGTTGACACAGGGTCTCACTATGCAGCTTGGACTCCCTGTCTCAGCCTCTCCAGGACTGGGATTACAGGTATGGGCCACCACACCATTTTAGTGGCTGGCAAAGCAGGCCTGGCATGTGGTGCTGGGGATCAAACCCGGGTCCTTATGCTTGTCAGGTAGGTTCTGAGACTACTGAGCTATCTATCCAGCCCTAATTGTTTAAAGAGTTTTTATTATATATACTAGTCTGCCATCAGATATGTGGTTGGTAAGTACTTTCTCCCATTGATTTCTGCCCTTATCTCTCTCCTAACACCGGTCCTTTGTGTACAGTGATGAGCCTTTATCCTAGGCAAACAAATTCTTCCCCTGTGCAATTTTTTTTGAAAATTATCCTAGTTATTCAAAGGTCTATCTCTTCTTCAAGGAAAAACTTGTTTATATCTATAAAACATTTTCCTGGGATTTTAAAAGGAATTGGATTAAGCTAATAAGTCACTCTGGGGAGAAATAATATCTCTATTCTGTTAGACCTCGACTTTGCCTCACTTGGCTCTTAGATGTTAGAACCAGAATAAACTTGTCTAAGAAACCAGGGTACATTCCTACCGTTAAGCTCAAAGCTCCATTCGTTGAGTACAAAAATCACCAGAAACCTTAGAGAAGGTTCTAAGACAGAGCACAGTGACCAGTGACTAAACAATTTAGATAGAATTGAGAAAAATAAGAAGAAAGTTTCTTCCCAGAAGTCTATTCAGATCTCCAAAGATAAAACAGAATCAGGAAATGAGTGCAATTTTAAAAAATTCAAGAGGGGGCTGCTGATGAGATAGCTCAGCAGACTAAAGCACCTGCTTAGGCAAGCTTTGGCAAGCACCAGGGTGAGCTGAGCCAGCCACAGGGTCCAGACATAGTGGTGTATGCCTGTAATCCCAATGCTGGGGAGGCTGAAAACAGTAGAATCACAATTCATCTGAGCTGTATAGTAAGACCCTGTAACAACCAAATATGTCTAAAAAGAAAAATTTATGAGAACACTATCTCAGAAAAAAAGAAATACATATATATATATATATATATATATATATATATATATATTCCATGTTGAAAATACTTAGTAAGATACTTAGAAAATAAATAGATAAATTTCCCATAATTCAGGAAGAATGAAAAGCTAGGTCTAATATCTGAGTGGTAGGAGTTTTGACAACAAAAGAAGAAACTAAGAATAAATCATGTAATAAATAATTCAAGACTAAAGGCAATGGATCTTCACAGTGGATGAGGCCATGAGGGATCCAATACAGTGGATGAATACAGACCCACGCTAAGACAGGGTAGCATGAAATTTCAGAACACTCAAGCCGGATGAATGCTCTTTGTCAAAATTAATTTTATTGATCCATGTTATATATACATAATAACCTTTATCACAGGGAATTCATTCCTATAAATGATACCCCTGGCTTCTTTTCCCATCACCCCCTTCTTCACCAACCCCTCTTCCCTTCTTTATTTACAAAAGCTTGTTTCCACTCTTCCTCTTCCCTTTCCTCCTTTCCCCTTATCCTCCCTTGTTCCCCTTCCCATTTGAACATTTCCTCCTCATTTCCCAACATATAGGATACATTTTGGCCCTTCATTGCCTTTTGATTTCTCACAGTTCCATACTTAAATATGTGTAGGGCCAGTGAGATAGCTCAGCAGACTAAGTGCCTGCTTTGGCAAGCACAGGGACCAGGATTCAATTACCAGCCCTACATGCCACGATGGCCCTACCCCCACACCAGGGTACAATGAGCCACCAACAGAGTCCAGGTGTGGTGGTACAAGCCTGCAATCCCAGCACTGGGAAGGCTGAAAACAGGAGAATGCCTACAAGTCCAAGCCATGTAATGAGACCCTGTACCAAATAAATAAATGGAAAAAATATGTGTGTCCCATGTATTTTATTAAGATTATGGTTCCACTTACCTAGAAATGTCTCATTTGTTCTTTATGGCAGTATAGTACTCCATTGCATAAAAAGAATGCATCTTCTTTATTCATTCAGTGGTTGATGGGCATTTGGGCTGTTCCCAAGATCTGGCTATTACACACCGCATGGTTGTGGACATGGATATGCATACATTGCTGTGGTGTCAAATTTTTCTTTCCAAAAGACATCAAGAATAATGGGGCTAATTAAAATTTCTAGTTTTCGGTGTCATTTGTTTTTGCAATACCAGGGATTGAACTCAGGACCTTGCATTTGCCAGGCAGGTGCATATGCCTGCTGAGCTATCCTCCTGGCCCTTTAGTTCTCTGGGGAATCACCATACTGATTTTCAGAGGGGTTGCACTAGTCTATAATCCCACTGACGGAGGAGAAGGGTTTCTCCTTCCCCAGAGCCCCACATTTACTACTGGTTGACTTTTTTGTGGTGGTGGGGTATTCTTTTAAGACAGGGTTTCACCACACAATTCAGGCTGGCCTTGAACTCATTTTGTAGTCCAGGCTGATCTCAAACTCAAAGTAATCTTCCTGCCTCAGCTTCCCAAGTTCTGGTATTACAGGCATTCACCACCACACCCAGCTTTGCTTGTTGACTTCTTGATATTAGCCACTCTGTTTGAAGTGAGAAGGAACATAAGCATTGTTCTAATTTGCACATCTGGAGTGACCAGTGATGCTGAACATTTTTTCATATGTTTATTTGCTGTTTTTGCTTCTTCATCTGAGAAATCTCCATTCATTTCTAATGCCCACTTTGGATTTGATCTTTAAGTATAGGAGGCCTGTTTTTTTTTGTTGTTGTTGTTTGTTTTGTTTTGTTTTTTTGTTTTTTTGGGTTTTTTTAGTTCTTCATACATTCTAGATATTTGTCTAAGGAACAGCTGGAAAACTTTTTGCACCCTATGAATTGCTTCTTCACTCTGTTAGTAGTTTGCTTGTTTATTTGTTTTGCTATGCAAAAGCTTTTTAACAAGACAAGATCCCAGTTGTTGATTCTTTGTGATATTTTCCTTGTGGTCTGGGTTTTGTTCATAATGTCTTTGCCTTCACCTATATCTTCAAGGTTCTCTCTATTCTGTGTTCTAATAGATGTAGCACTTCTGTTTTAGAACTCAGATATTTGAACCATTTAAACTTTACTTGAGTACATGGTAAGAGCCATAGATCTAGGTTTAATTTTTGTCAAAGATAAGGTAGGTGAGTATGTCTGGAGTTTCTCCTGCATCTTCCAATCTGTTCCATTGATTCTTGGGTCTAATTTTTGCCAATAGCATGCTGTTTTTTTAAATCAAAATATCTTCCTAGTATAATTGCAATTCAGGCATTGTGATCTCCCCTGCCTTGCCTTCATTGCCCAGAATTACTTTTGCTATTCTTGGTCTCTGGTGGTTCCAAATGAATTTTAGGATTGTCTTCTCTGTAGCTGGACAAAGTCAATATTCAAAAGTCAATAACCTTTCTTTCATAAATAACAAACTCACTGAGAGAGAAATTAAGAAAAGAACACCTCTTACAGCAGAGTCCAAAAAAATGAAGTACAGAAGCATGGCCTTGGGACCCATACCCGGTCCCTTGTCCCTTCCTCTCTGACACTACTCCCTTTCTCTTGTTCCTGGCTGCTGCAAACTCATTGGTTCTGCACCATCATCCCCTTCTGCCCAGAAGCCAGCTGACCTTGGGCTGGACTGAACCCTCTGAAGCCGTGAGCCACATAAAACCTCTCCTCCTTTGAATTGTGTCAAGTCACCAGGTCTTAGCAATGAGAAAGATGTCTAATGCAAGCATGTGGCTACACCATGCACTGGCTGGATTTGAAAGTGTTGACTGCTCACCCAAATCAAGAACATAAAGAGGGCTTGGGGTTGGAGACTAGGAGCAAGGACCTGGGAATGACCTTTGGTAAAGCTGTCCACCTGGGAGCCCACCTCCCCCACTGCCTCACCAAGGGGGAAAAGGGACAAGGGCTCATCTCCCCACCTCTTGTCTTGCTGAGACTAACCCTGGACTCACTGCTGCAGCCATTTCCTGAAGCTTGCCCAGAGATGAGGCTCCTACTGTGCCTTTCTCAGTAAACAAAGAGATCTCCCTCTCAAAGTGCCCCTGGAGAGTTACTGAACTGCCCTACTCAGCAGTGCCTCAAGGAAACTGTGGGGCAATCTCAGTCACTGTTGTTGCACCCTAAACAGCAACCTTGATGGAACAGGAACTACTTACAGAGGAGCTGGGATGCGTGCTGTACATGCATCTGCCCCCCATAACTGGAGAATGGGCAGTGACAATTTGCCCACCTGACAATATCCACATCTGAAGACAGTTGCCAGGGTCAGCTGCCTGGAACCAGGATGTCAGGGCCCTTTCTCCTGGGCCTCCACCTGACCCATGAATTGAGGTAAAATCCTTGGCTCAGATTTAAATTATTCCATGAATAATAATAATAACAACAACAATAATTAATAATGAAAAGAACAACAAGTGCAGGCTTCTTGAATACAAATGGACCTTTTAAAATAGGTTTGTATTTACATGGTTCATTTCAGCAAACATCATTAACATACACTTTGCTACGATAAAAGAACAGATTGTACATTACCTTCTTATTCAGTAGACTGCTTGGAGTAAGCAAAGGAGAAATGAAATAAAATAGCTGCCACACAAAGGCAGCGCTTAGAAAGGGGGACATTTTGCCCCAAATCCTGACAACACTGAGCCAGAGCCTTCACATGCCAGGCCCCCTCCCTCAAAGCCAGTGTTTGGAGCTGTGAGTCCAGTGAGGGTCAGGAAGCTGACTTACATTCCCACCATTGAAAACAGGACCAAGGGCATCTAAATGGGGTAACTCAAGGCCAGTGTTTAGACATAGCAGGTGCCATAAGGGTGCATGCCGAGGCGAAGTCTCCCATCTTGCCCATGCAGTGGCGCTAACCCCACAGCAGCTGGCTGGGCCTCCACTCACCTTCCTGTCAGGCATCTCCGCAGAGAGTAGGAGGCACCTCCCCCGCAGGTCCGGGAGCAGTCGCTCCAGTCGCCCCATGCATCCCAGTTACCATCTCTGTCTTCCTCTGAGTGTACATTTCTTGAAGCCTAGATATGAGGGGAAAGAAATGTCACCAAAATGCAACAAGCCATAGGAAAAATACTGCATAATCCCACTGGCAGGAGACATCTAAAGTTGTTTAACTGGGCGGGGGGGGGGGGGGGGGCACAAAGAAATGGTGGTGACCACCAGGGCCTGCAGCAGGAATTGCTAAATAGGTATAGAGATTCAGAT
>PVJA010023476.1:0-14714 GCA_004027025.1 Myocastor coypus | reverse complement strand
AGTGATCCTCCTATCTCAGCCTTCCCGGTACTGGGACTACAAGTGTTGGCCACTGTGCCATTTCCATAGCTGGCCCTGTGCACCTGGGGTTCTGGGCCAGCACAGCATGTGGTACTGAGGATCACACATGGGTCCTTGTGCTTGCCAGGCAGACACTTAAGCCACAGAGCTGTCTGCTCAGTCCCTGTAATACATTTTTCTTATAGTTAATAATACTGTACTACAGACTTCCAAATTTGTTAAGTTAGAGCTTATATCATGGGCTTGTTTTAAAACTCCATTTAGAGAGAAATGAAAGGGAAGTGAGAGAGTGCTTTCCTAATTAAAACAGTATACAACAGCAGTAAGTAACCAGATCTATTCCACTTCAATGAGAATCCAGAAATAGACCCCCCCAATCATTGGTAACCTCACAAGACATGTCAAAAGTAATTCAGACTCATTAGAAATTTATATTAAAACACAGGAGTCACAAAATACTACAAAATTATAGACTCTCAGTCATCTACAGTTAGTATAGGAAAGACTGCCCTTAATATGACAGTGGTAGAATCTGTGAGGGAAAAGACTGGAAGGTTTTATACACAAGAATACCAAAAAAAAAAGTCTGATCTGTCTTTTTATTTAGAGATAAAGAAAGCAATCTACAAATGTGCACATATAATGTAGCAGTAAAAGGACACTGATGTGGGCTAAAAGGACACGATCCAATCACCTCCAAGAACAGAATAGGCAGGACTAAGGCTAATGCTGTTGGGGACAGACACAAAAAAAGCCTCCAATGTTGTGTGTCCCCCAACCCTAAGAAAAAGGCTAGATGCAAATACAACCTAATAGTGAATTGCATCAGGTCAGGGGATCCGATCACCACTTCTAGTCCTGTTACCCTCCAAACTTGCACGGGTTTTGAAATTTCTTTATAAAAATATTTAATGGAAAAATGCAACCATTCGGTAACAACACACATAAGCCTATATAATTTTTGATACAGGTCAGGTAAACAACATATATATGTGCAAAGAAAGGAGAACTGTAGTCTTATAGTGGTTACCTCCAGGTGGAAGATCTTGCAGTGACTTTAATATTGCATTTTGGTTTTTATTTATCTGTACTATTTTGTAGAGTTTAAAAAATAAAATGCACAATACCTTCATTAAAACAAGCCAGCAAACGAACAAGTAACGCATTCTATTAGCATACAGTAAAATTCAAGTCTCTACCTTCATTAAAACAAGTTGGCAAATAAACAAATATTGCATTCTAATAGCTTACAGGAAAGTTCAAGTCACCAAGTTCTTGGCTGGAGAACGGAAAAGTTTATGAAGGAGGCCATGACGTAGAATACACTGCAGCCTGAGAAGGAACCAGAAAGTTTTCTTGAAGCCTGTAGACAAATTACCTCATCCATCCAACAAAAGAAAAAATTAAATGAGAGGGATCTGAAGAAAGGAGCTTCAACGCTGACGTGAAGAAATAATGACGGGAAGCAAAGAGGTGGCTTTCCAATCATTTTCACTCAAATCTCTACGGCCAGCAGGTCCGATGGCCTCATGCCAAACTGCCTATTTATAGCACCATATGAAGCCCTGGTAGAGGCAATATTTCAGGAACAGTCAAGTGGAAGGCAAGCGTAAATATCTGGCGACTGATCAAATCTGTCATCAGGAACAGGGGCTAATTAAACCCATACTATTTACTGTTCTAATTAGACCACTGTTCAGTTCAATTTTCTACCCTTAAATGTCACCAAACATAACTGTGTCCTACACTAACATAATATAAACCATAAAGTTTTAATTCATAAGAAATACAATAAGCAGTTTAATATGTTCATCTGGATGTTTAGGTTGGGTAAGCCCAAATCTTTAGGTAAATGTTTAAAATACACACAGCTGAAATTGATTTTTCATTTTGTCACTCGATATACTGAAAGGTTGAATGTGAAAAGGTGAAAAACATCATCGTATATATTTTTAAATGGAAGTTGAGAGTTCTTTGCAATATTGTTTTAATTTGTTTTTATTCCCACTATCCCACGTGTTCACGTAGAGTGAGAATCAGGTTTCTTTCCATAACTTCTCTACTTTTACTTACAAAAACCTTGATTCTAAAATAATTAAAATCAGCAGGTTATAAAGTGCAGGCATTTGGTTTCTTTAATTGGACCAGTACAATATTTTCCCTCTAAGAAAAGAGAAAGAAAATAGAATCTCAAGAGGAGCCCCCAAGGTTTTCTCCTCTCCCTAGCCATTTAAATGTTTGGATTTTAATGGGAAAATCCAATGCCATTTCCTACTGGCCGGTTCTCCTGCCCTTCAGCCACATTTTTTGCCTCCCCCACCCCCAGCAATACTATCCCTGGTTCCCACTGGGGCTCCTGTATTCCCTGTGACACTAGCAGCATGAGGACACACACATTCACTGAGGAATGCACTGAGGGGACAGCAGCAGCCCCAGGGCCAGCTCTGAGAGTCATATTTGTACCTTTGCTTAGAATGTGGTTGGAGCTGTTCTGGCTCTAGAGCCGTGGACTGCACCCCCAGAAGGCCCCCCTCAGAGCCTTCCCAAGGCCTTGGAGGTCTGGCTGTATCTCCATGGTGCCTTTTACTCCCTAGCGCCTGCTCTTCCATGGCTACACATGTTCAGGCTCCACACACAGCTGAGTCCAAAACTTTTTAATCTTAAAAAATAGTGCCTATAACACAGCCCACCTCTCAGAAGACCACAGGTCACACACTTCCTGTAGCCATACTTCTGATGTCACCTAAGTTTCCCCCCTCTCTTCTGCCTTCCGCCCACCTTCCCACTCACTCTCTCTCTCTCTCTCTCTCTCTCTCTCTCTCTCTCTCTCTCTCTCATGGAGGCAATATTGCTTAATAGTGAAAAGCACTTGGAAACTGGGTAGCTTTGTTAACCTTTCTAAATTCCATCTACCCAAAACTAATCATTGCCCAAACAAGATTTAAATAAAACACATAAAAATCATACAGCACCTCAATAAATGTAGTTGATGAATGTCTCAACGAGTATCAGCAAGGTTGTACTCCAAGATAATGTCCTCTTGTAAGCCACGTTGTGCAGCCAGCTCCCTTCCACGTGGACTTACGCAAGCATCAGTCACCACCAAACTCCCTCATCCTGTTGCTGTGGGCCCAGCCTCTCAGGCTCTGCTGAGCCCTCACCCTGTGCTTCCCCACAGCTCCCATGTGTCCACCCAAGTCCCTGATAAAACCTGCTGGGTGCTGCTGCCTGATCTTGAGAATGCCATGAATGCCTAGTTCTGCTTTTGTAGAATACTAAGCAGAATATAATGCCAAGAAAACAGCCAACTACTCAGATTTGGAATCTGTGAACACAGTTTAATGTTACAATGCAAATAGGAAACAATACTAATCACATCATCAAATGTCAGGGTTTGGGGAAGGAAGAAATCAGCTACCAGCAGGGAGGGGGCCTGGCAGGGTGGAGTCTGTGTTGGGAGGGGTGCGTGGTGGCGATGAGGCTCCTGGGAGAAGTGGAATGCAGCAGCCCCGCTGTGGCCAGCCAGCCTGAGATCTAGTGACAATGACATTAAGCTGACTGATACTGGCTGTCTTTGACCTTATGGTAACTCAGAAGAGACAACTTCTGTGTTTACTAGTTGGGCAGCACAATTCTCAATTCCCCTTTTTCATCTACTTCAAGCTGTCTTAAGCAATGACTGAAATTTCACATTAATGTTATCTTCTGAGGTGGGCTGTTTTCTGAAGTCCATCTGAATCTGAAAGAATGGACATGGGGTTATTGTATGCACCCACCTGGCTCCCACTGGGAGAGACCAGAAGGCCTGGGTCCCCTGAAGGCACCAGTGGCCTGTGTGGAAAGCCCTAGCACTGACCTGTGCTCTCTCCACATCTTCGAGGGCACTGCTGCCCTGGTTTGCAGGAATCTGACTGGGCTTTGGAACTGTGCCTGGTGGAGCTCACACGGAACCCCTTTTGGCCTTGCCCCCCACGAGTCCTGCATCCACATGGACATCTGGGCTTTCTCCACTTCCCTTCACAACTCCGGATCCAGGCAAATACAGCAGCTGAGCTGTCATCACTCAGGGCAGCCTTTTGTATCTAAAACCTCCCCTGTGCCCACCTGGCCGAGACCCTTTTTCCAAATTTCAGTTAGGTCTTTTGTTCTGTCCTCTTCAATGTTGCAAACAGCCACGCTCCAGTTATTCGAGACTTCTGTTGTACCTAGGTTCTTTCATGAGGAACACAGGCTCCTGACTGGTTTCTAAGGACTGGACATCAGCGCTCATGTCCTTATACAGACATCTGCTGAGGCCAAGGCCCAGCGGGGCTTGGCTTCAAGGACACTCAGGTGAGTAAGGTGAATGGAAGAGGGTGAGGGGGAGTCACTCAAGTGTGGCAGTTCACATCCAGAACTCCAGGCTGAGGCAGGAGGATCATACACTTGGGTCCAGCCTGGAAAACTCAGTGACTTAGTGAGCCTCTGTCTTAAAAATTAAAAATTAAGAGGAGGGTGGGGTAGGGGATTAGCTCAGTGCAAAGGCCCTGGATTCGATCCCAGTACCAAGAAAGCTTACACACCAGTGCTTGCATTTTTGCTCATCGATGTGCTCTACTATTCCGTAATAAACTGTGTGCAAAGAACACTCAGCATGAGTGCTTATGGTTTAAAGGAAAAAGGTTTCCTAAAGGGAAACCTATGAAAACACATCCAAAGAAATAAATTGTCCTTGGTGTTTGTTGGTTAAAACTATCAGCTTAAAATTCTCTATTTTCTTATCATCTAGTTAGGGAATACTTTGGATGAAAAATTCAAACAAAGATCCTGTTTAGACATCACAAAACAGGATTTGCTAAAAGCTAAGGATCCGGTAGGGGTGTGTGTTCACAGCTCCACAAAGCCTCCAGCCCTACCTGCCCTTCTTAGATCCCCAGGCATAAATCAAATCATAAAGCATTTTCCTGACAAGTCCCTAAATCTATGCCTTATAATGAACATTACAGTTCTACTAGGCTTGCTAAAATATTAGTAATTACATGCAGCTTTCACATATAAGGCCACTTATTGGAAATGCTATATTAACAGCTCCATATTAAAAATGGACCCCAAATAAAATGAGTTCTACCAGGATATTGCTTCCCAGACATCAAATAAAGGCTCAGTCCTGGACTCTCACACAGGTTATTTGACGGGATCACCAATGACTTGGTTTTTGTTAACAAGAACTGCATTCTTTCATGTTCACACAACTTTTAGTCCGTGAACAACAAAATCATTGAAAGTTATGAATTGGGTGACATAAAAATGCCCCTTCAACTGTCACACTGACTCAGCAGTTCAGTTCTACACGATCTGTTCAGTGCTGACATATAGAAGTGAAGTACCAGCGCGGCTGAGAAATCAACGTCCCAATGCCCTTCCATGAGGTGGGGCCCACTAGGATGAGGTCTGCCTGTCCCTAGCTAGTGGCTCCATCTCACAGCCAGAAGCCCTGAACCTTCTGACACA
This sequence comes from Myocastor coypus, assembly GCA_004027025.1. Classification (NCBI taxonomy): domain Eukaryota; kingdom Metazoa; phylum Chordata; class Mammalia; order Rodentia; family Myocastoridae; genus Myocastor; species Myocastor coypus. The sequence goes on along the minus strand of PVJA010023476.1, from coordinate 9,203 downwards.
TGCGCCACCCTGGCTACCCTGGCCTCCACACTCTTCTCATAGTGTACCCCACACACTCAGCACCCCACTTGCCTGATTATTCCCCAAGGCAAGCATATCAGTCAAGCCTTGCATGGAGAGAACATCTTTCATTTCTTTTCTTGTATTTATGTCAAAGAAAAAATATAAAACAAAAATTTAAAACATGATAACAATGGTTAACACATTACCTATTATCTTTTTTAAATTAGTTACTCAGGATACATGGTATTGGGAATGGGAAGATAGCTCAGCAGTCTAAGCACTTGCCTGGCAAATGCAAGAACCCGAGTTCAGTCCCCAGTACCACATGCTGTGCCAGCTCCAGAACCCTGAGCACACTGTGCCAGCCACTGAAACCAGGCATGGTAGGGCATGCCTATAATCCCATCACTGAGGAGCCTGAGAGAAGGGACTCACCATAAGTCCTGGCTGTGTCATGAGACCATGTACCAAATAAATAAATAAATACAGATATACATAAATTTTTAAAAGAGAACATAAATTTTTTAAAAAAATACAAGGTATTAGCATTTAATTAACACAAAACTTTATTTTCAATCAAGTAAGAGAAATTAGTTGTACAATAATCTTAACTATGTTATGTGTATATATACATTTTTTTCATTTCCCTTCCTTTTTTATTCCACTCCTCCATCCCAGTTTCTCTTTCTTTTCAAAGTTTCTTCCCATTTTACAATATCTATTATACATTTTGAATCTTATCTGCTCTTTTAGCTTCTCACACGAGGGAGACAATACAGTGTTTATACACGTACATCTGGTTTATTTCACTTATAAGTATGGTCTCAAGTCAGATCCATTTACTTATAAAAGTCTCCAGTTTACCCTCCTTTATGGTTGAATAGTATTCCATGGTATGAAATAACCACTTTTTTTTTTTATCCATTCCTCAGGTGATGGGGATTTGGGTTGTTTCCAAGATCTACCTATTACAGATTGTGCTGCTACAAACATGAGTACGTGTATCACTGTGGCACAACAATTTTAATTCTTCTCGGAATGATACCCAGAAGGGGTACAGTGGGGCCAAATGGGCCCTCTAATCCTGCTTTTATGAGGCATCCTCACACAGATTTTCACAATGGTTGCAGAAGTCTCCACTCCTACCAATAGTGCAGAAAGATTCCCTTGCTGTACTACCCCGGCAGTATTTCTTATTGATTTATTTATTGATAATAGCCATTCTTTCTGGGATGAGATAGAACCTCAGCATTGTTGTAATGTGCATCTCTTGAATGTTAAACATTTTCTCACATACTTATTTGCTGTTTGTGTTTCTTCATCTGAGAAGTGTGCTTTCTTCTCAGATGTCTGTTTTCAGGTTGGGTCTTTAAATTTGAGAGAAGTCTGATCCTTTTGAGTTCTTTATATGTTCTAGATAGTAATCCTTTGGCTGAGGAACAGCTGGCAAACATTTTTTTGCCATATTATGGGTTGTCTCTTCACCTGTTGCTGGTTTCCCTTGCTGTACAAAAGATTTTTTAATAAGATGAGATCCCAGTTTTGATTCTCTATAATAAGTCCTAAACAATTGGGGTTTTATTCGTAAAATTTTGCCTACATCAATGTCTTCAAGAGTTTTATCTATTCCATATTCCAGCAGATTTAATTTTTCAGTCTTAATATTTAGATCTTTTATCCATTTCAGATTTAGTTTAGTGTGTAATAAAAAACATAGATCCAATTTTAATCTTCAGTACGTGCAGAGCCCGTTTCTCCAGCACCATTTATTAAAGAGGCTATCCTTCTTCCATGAATGTGTTTAGAAACTTAGTCAAAATAAGATGGCCGAGGCTGTCTGAAGTTGTTTCTTCCTCCTCTAATCTGTTCCCCTTGTCTTCAATTCTGTCGTTTTGCTAGTACCATGCTGTTTTTTCCCAGTATAATTTCAAGTATATTTTATAGTATATATAATATAGTATAATGATAGTATAATTTCGAGTCAAGGATTTTGATGTCCTCTGCCTTGTCTTTGTTGCCTAGAATTTCATTTGGTATTCTAGGTCTCTTCTGGTTCCAAATAAATTTTAGGCTTGTTTTTTCTAATTCTATAAGATATGCTGCTGGAATTTTTATCAGAATGGCATTAAATCTACATAACAGTTTTGGAAGTATGGCCACATTCCCTATATTGGTTCTTCCTACCCCAAAACAAGAGATAACTTTCTACTTTTTGATATCTACTTGTTATGGTTTGTGTATGTGTCCCCCCAAAGCCTCATGCAGTCAAGGGATGGCTTCTGGAGTTTGTAATTGATTATTGTGGATATGGATGCTGCACCTGCCCTGGGATAGGTAATCTGCATTTCAATGTAAGGAAGGAAGAGAAGTTAGCTGCTTGAGCTGCTACCTCTCCCCATGCGCTCCTGCTCTTTGCTGCCACCATGAAAGGTTGCTCTCTGCCATGTGCCACTCTGCCAGCTGAATAGGGACTGAAACCTTCAGTAGCTATGAGCTAAATAAACCTTTCCTTCCCTGATTTGAGTGTTGGATATTTGTCTGAGCAATGAGAGAAGAGTGCCTTAGTTAAGGCACTACTTCAATCTCCTGTTTCAGAGTATTGTAGATTTCAATGTAGAGGTCTTTTACATCTTTCATTAGATTGATCCCTAGGTTTTTCATAAGTATACCTTATTTTTATCAATTTAAAAAACCTCCTAAAATCATTCTATATATTTGTTCTTCCAACTCAAGAACAAAAGATTTCTATGCATTTCCTGATATTGTAAATCTCATTTTTCACAGTAGTATAGATTTCAACATAGAGTTCTTTAATTTCCTTTATTATCGATTCCCAAGTGTTTCTTTTTCTTTAGATGCTATTGTGAAAAGTGTTATTTCCCTAATTTCTCTCTCAATGAGCTTGTTTTTCATGTACAGGAAAGCTATCAATTTTTTAGTGTTGACTTTGTATCCAGCTACACTACTGAGTTTATTAAATTTAGTGCGGATGGGCCAGGGAGATAGTTCAGGGGCACAAGTGCCTGCCTGGCAAGTGCAAGGGCCTGAGTTTGATCCCTGGTTCCACAGAAATCAATCAATCAATCAATCAATCTAGTGGGGGGGGGTTCGAGGACTTTCATGATTTTCTATGTAGAGCATCATGTAATCTGCATACAATTATAATTTAACTTTTTCCTTTCATTTCATTATTCTTCATGTCTTCCTATTTTCCAAGTGCTCTGGCTAAAGTTTGCAGGACTATTTGGAAAACAATAGAGACAGTGGACATCCTTGTCTTGCTCCTGATTTTAGAGAGAAAGCTTTGAGTCTTACCCACTCAGTATTATGCTGGCTGTTAGTTTGTCATAGATGAGGGTTTTATCAGGTGGAAATAAAGATCATCTATTCCAATTCCCTGGAGGGTTTTGGATGGTAGACTTTGTCAAAGGCTTTTTCTGCTTTTACTGTGATAATCATACAATTTTTTTCCTTGGCTCTGTTAATATATTACATTTATTGATTTCTATGCATTGAACCATCCCTCCATCCTTGGCATGGATTCCACTGGGTCATGATGATTTGCTGTATTCTGTTTGTCAGTATCTTATTGAATATTTCTGCATCTATCTTCATTAGGGAGATTAGCCTGCAATTCTTTCTTAGTTAGGTCTTTCCCTTTTGGTATCAGGGTAATACTTGTTTCCAGGAATGAATTTTTGAGCACTAATTCTCTTTTAATTTTGTTAAAGAGTTTCCAAAGTAGTGGTGTTGGGCTGGCCAAATAGCTCAACAGGTTAAAGCATCTGCAAGCAGGTGCAGGGGCCGGGGATTCCATCTCCAGGCCTTCCCTGCCAGTCCCTTCCCCAGGGCACTCTGAGATGGTGGATGAGACTGGGTGTGTGATGCACACCTGTAATCCCAGCTCTTGGGAGGCTGTAAACAGGCAGATCACTATGAGTCCGATCTAATAATGAGACCCTGAACACCCTGTGGACCCTTCCCTAATATACCAAAAAAAAAAAAAAAAAAAAAAGAAAGAAAGAAAAGAAAAAGTAGTAGTGTTAAGTCCTCCAAATTTACTGCAGAATTCAGCATTAAATCAATCAGGATCTAGGCTTTACTTTGTTGGTAGGTTTTTACTAACAGCTTAGATTTCATTGATTAATGTTGGTGTATTTAGGGTTTTATATCTTGATGGTTCCACATTCACAACTCATATGTATCTAGGAATCTCTCCATTTCTTCTGCATTCTCCATCTTATTAGAATTCACATTCTCAAAGTAGGTACAAATGATCTCCTAGATTTCTCAAGTGTCTGTTGTGATTTCACTCTTTTCACTTCTAATTGCCCAGATGAGTCCCCAATGCATTAATGTCTACTTTAACCCTTATAATAGTCTCTCTTTTGGCTTAGTCCGCTCATCTTTTATTAGAAGATTAAAGTTTACCATTAAATTGTTCATTTTTGCTTCCTGTGTTTCGCTCATACAGGTATTCAATGCTACATATTTCCCTCATAGGACTGCTTTCATTGCTTCCTGTAAGTCTTGGTATGTTGTACTGTCATTATCATTTAATTGCAGAAAACTGTCCGATTTATTCCTTAATCTCATCGGTGACCCATTGGTTGGCTGTTCAGCAGGGTATTACTTAACTGCCATGCATTTATGGACTTAGTATGGTTGCTTTTGCCATCAAGTCTAATTTCATTGTGGTGCAGTCTGTTAATATGCATAGGATAATTTCAGTGCCTTTGCATTTGCATAAGCATGTTCTATGTGTCAGTATGTTGTTTATTTTGGAGAATGTCCTGCGTGCAACTGAGAAGAATGTGTGTTCTGATGCTATAGGGTGGAAGATTCTGTAGACATCCACTAAGTTCATTTGTTCAAAATTTGTTTCTGTTCTAATATTTCATTGTTGATTTTTTGATCCAATTGATCTTTTTGTACTGCAGTACTGAGATCCCACTATATAACTGTATGAGTGTTTCTTTGATTTCTTATGCCTGATAATATTTGTTATATATATGTGTGTGTGTGTGTGTGTGTGTGTGTGTGCACACGGGTAGTGTTGCATATGTATTTATGTTTGCTATCTCCTATTCTTAGATTGTTGCTTTTCCAAGGACATGGTGACCTTTGTCTCTCTTAATCAGCTTTGGATTAAAATTCAGTTTGTCAAAAATAAAATAGCTATATTGCATTTTTCTGGGTTTCTATTGCATGGAGTATTGTTTTCTACTCTTTGACTTTCATTCTATGAATTTTTCAATTACATGTTTCTTATATGCAGCATACTGTTGGATCTTACCTATTGATCTATTCTGCTAATCTGTTTCTTTTGATTGATGACTTGAAACCATTAACATTGATGCTTATAACTGAAATGTAGTGACTTATCCTTGCCATGTCCTTTTTCACTGTTGTTGCCCACCCCCATTTGTTTGCCTTTTCTGGTGGATTCCTTCTGCTGAGGTTCATGGAGTCATAGTCATTCTTATCTTTCTAGAATGTCCTTCAAAATATTCTAGAGTCCTGGTTTAGTGGTCATAAATTTCCTCAGATATTCTTGGTCATGGAAATATCTTATTTCGCCATCAATTTTGAAAGATAGTTTTGTGGGGCACACCCATCTGGGTTGAAGGTTATTTTTTTTAGAACTTAAAATACTTCACACCAAGCTCCCCTTGACTTGAAGGTCTGCACTGAGAATCATTCTGTGATTTGAAGAGCTGACTTTTATAAGTGATTTGTTTCTTTTCCCTAACATTTTTTAAGATTATATTCTTGCATTACATTTCTGGAATCTTGACTATGACATGCTTGCCTATAGATTTTGTTTGACTATAACTAATTAGAGTTTAATATGCTTTGCTTAATCTGTATGTCAAATTCTATTTTCCCTTCCGGGACATTTGTTGTCATGAAGCCTGTGAACATTTTTTTTAATCTCTTGCTTTTTCATTGACTCCAATTAATTTTAATGTATTTTTCTTTGCCTCATCTACCAGCTGTAGGATTGATTTCTCATGGTCTCTTGCTATTATCAAGAAATCTTTCTTTCCATGATCACTAGTTACAAACCTGTCCTCTATGTCAGAGATCTTGTCCTCACATTGGCTTAATCTGCTGTGGATACTTCCAACAGCATTTTTATTCTCTTAGATATCTGCTTGAGTTTGCCTTATGGATTCCATTTCTTTCCTACTCATTGCTTCTATAATTTTCTTAAACTCCTCTATTTTTGTTTGTATCTACTATAGAGTCACTAAGCATGGTTTTCATTATGAATGCCATCTCTGCAGTTCTCTGAGAACTTATTTCTGATTTGATTTTTTCTAGAGCCTTAATTGCTTTGTTGTTATCACTTCAGAAAAGTCAGGTAGGTAGATTTTGGATTGTCCCACCACAATGAAACCTGTGTTTGCCTTTGGTGAACTGGAGGTCTAGGGTTGTATCACATTTAAGTGTCTTATCAGTTTACTTTTTAAAATTGGTTTAATTCCTGGCATAATGCTTGTAAATTGTCTATGTTGGGTTGCTCTACTGCAAGTATCAGAACCCTTAAGGAAATGACTACTCTCAGGTACTTTCCAGGTATAATTGGTGTTTTTTTGGTTTTCAGTCTGTTGCAAGGTCCTACATCTTCAATTTGTCAGCCATGAGAAGTTGCTGCCTCATTGGCCCAGCCTCTGGTTCTTTGTTACTGTACCACAGTGTTTTCTGTGGCCCATAGTCAGTCTCAGTCTTGGAAAAACAGCTGTTTGAACAATTTTTTTTCACTTTTTGTTACAGTGCTACCATCAGCAATGAGAAGAGAAATGTAGCCTAGAAAAATGACAAACTAAGGTAACCACTAATTTGCCATTTTTATCCATATGAACTAGACTAGTAGTTACATAACAAAATCTAAAATAAGCTAGAAAATTATATACAGTCAATTTTTCTCCCTCAGGATAAAATTTAAAATGGGTTAGGGAGAAAATAGAAAAGTGGAAGAAGAGGAAGAAATTAGCAGTAAGGCTGGAGGACAAAGGGGGATCAGGCTAACTTTGGGAAAGAGAAAGAATAGATAAAAAAAGAATAGAACAGAACCACAACTACCAAGAGGCTAGAAACCATGTTGACACTCAAAAAAACAAGATCAAACAATGGAGAAAAACTAAAAATAAAAATAAAAAACACATCACCACAACAACAACAAATATAAAATAAAAAAGCAAGTATTTGAGCTTAACATCACTGTCTGTCTGGATATCAAATGTCTTACTCTTAACTTGGAATCGCTGTTTTCCATCAATCATTGATATTCTAATAAATCTCTATAGAATGTGATAAAAGCAGTCACACATTTTTACACAGAAATTGAGAAATCTAAGCATGTACAAAATTGTAGCCAGTCAATCCTATGGCATTTTTCCAACTCTCTTATTCTCATTTAATACCATTTTTTTTTTGTTTTCTTATAAACCAACCATTTACTTGAGAGAGAGAGTATAGCAGTAATTGAAATTATATTACAAGGAGCATACATCTAAAAGACCAGATGACAGGCATTTCAACTATAGTTTTAGTGCTACACATTGCTATCCTCAGTGTGAAAAAACCTTTTGGAGGTTCTTAGGACCATTGTCTAATTCATCCTGTGTATATAAGTGCATGGTTTTTCTCCTGCTATATTTCCTATCTCTTCTGTTTGTAGTCTCTTTGTTGTTTAACCCTTAAGTTCAGGATTGAGCTATACTATGCCTTTCCATTTTATTTCTTCTTTTAAGTTCTTAAACTAGGGAGACTATACGATATAAAAGTTTTGTTTACTTCATTTATGAGTATATCTTAAAGATACATCCACTTATGTATGAAGTCTTCTAGTTTATCATTTTTCATAGTTGGGTAATATTCCATTATATAAAAACACCACATCTTTTCAACCATTCTTCAGATGACAGGCATTTTGGTTGTTACCAAGATTTGGCTGTCACAAATTGTACTTTTATGAACATATGTGCACAGATGTTTTCTGTGCTATGATGTTTTCAGTTCTTCTGGGAAAATTTCCAGTAGGGAGATAGCTGGATTGAATGGGATTTCTAGTTCTAGCTTTTTAAGGAGTCTCCACACTGATTTCCATAATGGTTACATTCCCACCAGCAGTGGAGAAGGGTTCCTTTTTCCCAACAGCCTCTCCAACATTTGTTGTTGGTTGATATTTTTATGATAGCCATTCCTTCTGGAGTGACATGGTATTTAAGTATTATTTTAATATGTATTTCATGGATGGCTAGTGATGTGGAGCATTTCTTAATGTATTTATAGGATTTTTGAATTTCTTTCAGTGAAAAGTGTGTGTTGATCTTAGATGCCCATTTCTGGATTGGGTCTTTGAATTTTGGGACCTTAATGTATTTTAGTCCTTTATAAATTCTAGATAGAAGATCTTTGACTGAATACTTATTAGTTAAAATTTTCCAAAATTGGGCCCAGCGGGATGGCTCAGTGGTCTAAAGCGCCTGCTTGGGAAAGCTTGGGTGGCTTCCGGGACCGCAGTTCAATCCCTGGCACCACATGCTGCACTAGCCCTGCCCTTGGGGCGGGCTGAGCCGGCCATAAAAATGAGTGAATAAACAGATAAAGGTTCTGAAACAAGAAAGAAAGAAATAAATAAATAAATAAATAAATAATTCTTTAAAAAATATGTGGGTTGTCTTTTCACTCTGTTGGTAAATTCTTTTGATGTGCAAAAACTTCTCAGCCAGAGGAGGTCCCAGTTGTTGATTCTCTCAGGTGTTACACGTGCATTTTGATTTTTGTCCATGAAGTCTTTGCCTATCCCAATATCTTCAAGATTTCCTCTGATTTCTCCTCTAGGAGATTTAGTGTTTCTCTTTTAATATTTAGGTCTTTAATCCATTTTGACTGTAGTTTAGTGCATGGTGAAACACCTGGGTCAAGTTCTAATTTTCAGCATGTAGAGAGCCAGCTTTTTTCAGTATCATTTGTTAAAGAGGCTATCTTTCTTCCAGGAAACATGCTTGGCCCCTTTCACAAAGATAAGGTGTTTGCACGTGTTTGCCTTTGCTTCTGCATCTTCTAATCTACTGCATTGATTCTCAGGTCTTTTTTTTTTTTTTTTTTTTTTTTTTTTTTTTTTTTTTTTTTTTTTTTTTTTTTTTTTTTTTTTTTTTTTTTTTTTTTTTTTTTTTTTTTTTTTTTTT
>PVJA010023475.1:0-32976 GCA_004027025.1 Myocastor coypus | reverse complement strand
TTTTTTTTTTTTTTTTTTTTTTTTTTTTTTTTTTTTTTTTTTTTTTTTTTTTTTTTTTTTTTTTTTTTTTTTTTTTTTTTTTTTTTTTTTTTTTTTTTTTTTGTCTTTTTGAGACAGGGTCTCACTATGCAGTTCAGGCTGGCCTTGAGCTCACTTTTGTAGCCCAGGCTGGTCTCGAACTCATAGCGATCCTCCTGCCTCAGCCTCCCAAGTGCTGGGATTACAGGCGTGCGCCACCACGCCCGGCTTCTTTGGTTATTTTTTATTTTTTATTTTTTAGAGTTCTGTAGTTTTCACTATAAATTTCTTCAACTTCATTTCTTAGTGTAATTTCTAAGTATTTTCCTCTTCTTGATGCTAAAAAGAATAATATTGTTTAATAACTATTTTCTCTATGTATTCATTATTGGAGTGTAGGAATGCTAACAACCTTTGTGTTTTGACTTTTGTATACCACTACCTTGATGACTTTGATTAGTAATCCTAGAAGTCTTTTTGTGGAATCGTCTCTTCTGCATAAAGGATCATGGCATGTGCAAAGAATGACTGTTTGAACACAGATTGATGATAGATAGGTAAATAGATAGATATTTATAATATACCTGTTATAAACATATTATATATACTTTTCTTTTTTCTGTTGAATGATTGGTCTGGGTAAAGATTTTTGTACTCTATTGAACAGGTGTAGTGTTAGTAAATATTCTTGTCTTTGATATTAGAGGGAAAGTGGTCAGCTTTTCCTACTAATTCAGTTTGTCAATCATAAGTGCACAATGGTAATATCCTGCTAAGCCCATGCTCTTAGGGGTGTTTTTCATAAATTTGTACTAAATTTGTCAAAAGCTTTATTTGCATACATTTTAATGCTCATATGACTTTTGTCCTTACTACTTTCTATGAGGTATATCACATTTGTTGATTTGTATATGTTGAGTCCTTCTTGATGCTTTGGAGAAATCCTACTTAATCATTTTTAAATATTTGCTTTTAGTCTTAATTTTAAGAATTCACTTTTGTATTTATTTTGTTATAGGGTCTCACTATGCAGCCCTGACACATAGTTAGCCTCCTGTTTCAATCTTCCCAGTGCTAGGATTCCAGGCCTGAGTTGGCTTGTCCAGTTTCAGTGGCCTGGGGTTCCAGGTCCAGCATGGCATGCAGTACTGGAAATGGAACCTAAGTCCTTGCACTTGCCAGGCACACACTTAGACAACCTACCTATTTCCTCAGCCTCTTTAGTTTTATTTTTGTTTTTACAATAATTAGTACATGGTTTCAAGACATGATTACACTCAGTATAGAGAATTGATACATGGACATATGATATTTCAATTCATTTCTTTTTTCCTTTTCCTTTTGCCTTGCTTTTATTTTTTCCAGCATAAGATTTATTTATTTGCTTCATGAAACTTTATGGAGGAGGGCTGGGGAGCTAGCTCAGTGGCCTAAGTGCCTGTTTGGCAAGTGCAAGGCCATGAGTTCAATCCCCACTACCACAAAACAAGCAAATGAACTTTATGGATGAAATTATCATATATACATATTAAAAACAAGACTAATAGGCCAGAGAAGATATTTAAACATGCATGCCTAAGGTAATAAGACAAGGTATATTTTTAGATATACTAACTTCACTGAATTCCAGTAACTTTTTCTTCTTTTACTTTTTTCCTGTCATCTGTCTTCTGCATCTTATTTTTATGCTACATATATAAATATAATTTTTCATATAACAATAACTATATTGCCGTTATATAGTAACAGTAATGCAATGCAGTATTTAGACTGCATGTCTTAGTTACTTAATATTATGCTATAAAAGTGCATCCATTTTCCTACAAATTGGGCTGGCCAAATAGCTCAGCAGATTAAAGCATCTGCAAGCAGGCACAGCGGTCAGGGCTTTGATTGTCAGGCCTTCAGTGCATGCTGAGATAGCAATTAAGACTGGGCGTGGTTGGCGCCAGCCTGTTAACCCCGCTCTTTTGAGGCTGTAAACAAGTAGATCACTGTGAGTCTGATCTAGTAGTGAGACCCTGAACACCCTGTAGACCCTTCCCTAAATTAAAAAAAAAAATCCTACAAATGAGTCATCTAACCATCTTTGGCCAGAATGGTACTCTATTGTGTATAAATATTATATTTTTTATCCATTAGCGCATTGATATCCATAGAGAATGTGTCTAAGATTTACCTATTAAGAATTGAGCTCCTCTTAAAATGAATATGCATAAATCTCTCTACTATGATGTCTTCCACTCTTTTGGAAAAAATACCAACATCAGAATAGCTGGGTCAAATGGAATTTTTACCTTAGTTTTTTAAGTGTTCTCTAGTGACTAGTTTATAATCTTACCATCATTAGAGAGATATTCTTTGATCTCTACAATTTTGTCAGAATTTGTTACTGACTGAATTTTTAAAGACAGCCATTTATTCCGAATGATATGGAATCTCTTTTAATTTGCATTTCTTTAATGGGTAGAACTAACTATGGGGCATTTTATTAGGTATTTATTTGCTACTTTTATTTCTTTGTCTTAGAAGTGCCTACTTACTTCAAATGCCCTTTGCAATTGGATATTAAAATATGGGTGTCTAGTATTTTTTTAGATAGTGGAGACCTCAGCTTTTGGTCTAACGAGAGGCTGACATTTCCCTTTCTGTGGTGTCTCATCATTCTGTTAGTGGCTTCTTTTGTTATGCAAAATCTTTAAATTTGATATGATGCCACCTATTTATTATTGGAAATATTTCCTGTGCAAGTTGGTTATTGTTCGGAAAAACGGTTGCTAAAACTGATATCTTAAAAGCTTTACCCATTTTGTCTTGTAGCTTTGTAATAAAGTTTAGATCTTGGATGCCTTTTTATTTCCATTTAGTGTATGGTGAGAGATGTGGGCCTGGATTCAGCCTCTGTCATGTTGGTCGTCAGTTTTTTTCCAGCATCACTTATAAAAAGTCTATTTCCTCCAGTAAAGGTATTTGACTGATCATCAAAAATAACACATCCTGGAATTGTTTCTGTATCTTTTCTTATCTTCCATTGAATAATAAGTCTGGTCTCTTTGTGTGTCTGTGTTTGTTTTTTTTTTTTTGTCAATTCCATGTTGTCTTATTTGTAGTACAACTTGATATCTGGAATTCTGATGGCCCCCACCTTGCCCTTATTATGAAGAATTGCTTTAACTTTACTGTGTTACCTCTGGTTTTCTACAAGTTATTTTTTCAAGTTCTGTCAGGGATGTTATTGGAAATTTCACTGGAATTATTTTAACTCGGTGAAATAGTTTTGACTAGATTCATTTTTCCTGCACAAGGAGATATATTTACATTTTCTTGTATCTTTTTCAGTCTTGTTTTTTATCATAGCACTATATATTTCATTGTTCAGTGGACCATCAGGTTACAATTAGCCTCACCCTTGGCTAATGATGAGAATTTTAGGTTAAACTTATAGCCAAGGTTTTGAGATACAAAATGAGTGCCACTCTGCTTGTGCAGTTTTAAATAAAGTCTCATGATGCCCAGAACATATAGTAAGTGTACATAAGCATTAGTCTGAGCCCAGATATATGTTTGTGGATATGATTTTGGTTAGTGCTTTATATTGCCGCTATGATTACTGCTATCAAAATGGCTTCCAAAAAGCTAGAAAAGAGATAAGGAGCCAAGTGAAAGAGACATGAAGAAGGCCATCATAATAAAAAGAAGGAAAATGTGGGTAAATATAAAAATGCTGTTCATTTATCTGATTTGCTGCCATGCACAGCATGTCAAGATCTACCACCTCAACAGTCTTATAGAGAAAAGATTTGTGTAAGACAGAATGTTCCTAAAGGTGTTACTGAAGTTGGTAACTCACAATAAACAGTGCTAGATGAGGTAGAAAGGCTATTTATACTGCAGATAAGCGAAAGTTTATGGTATGTACTGGTCCATCTGAATCCATAATTAATTAAAAAAGCTAGGGTAATAAATTCAGATTTCATAAAGGATTATCCATCAACAAATGATAACGGTGAATCTTTTCATGCAGCTAAGGAGTGGTACCATAATTTTAAAGTGGAAATTTGGTTTTATGGGCAAGATGACACAGTCAATACTGATAAAAAGGGATGCTGCAAATCACATACACTACTTTGGAGGGAATAGAGAGAAAAACACCTCTTGTTCTCATCAGGTGTGATCAAACTTTTCTTGCACTGAAGAAAATGTGCAAGCATATGTTGCTCACGTAAAGGACATAGCAGGCCACAGGCCGGTAGATGGTAGGCCCAGCTTAGTGTTATGGGCCAGTGTGTGTGGGAACTTCGAGACCCCTGGGATTATCACTTGGAGACCTCTGGAGGGTTCAGAAAACGCAGAGTCATAGAAAATAGGCTAGATCTCATGGTGAAATGTAAACAAAGTCCTGTGTAACCATTTACTTTTTAATTTTGATTGTTTTTATTTAAAGAAGAAAAAATAAAAATAAAAATAAACATTGTTTCAAAACAAGTTAGTAGGAGAATTATAATAATTAACACATCGTGTCTTGTTGTATTTGTAATAGTTATTCTAGAGTACTAGGCATAATATTTTGTTCAAAATAGTATTTGCACAAAACTTTTTCAATAAATTAAGAGAAACAAGCTGTATAACTATTTTAACTATATTATGTATACTTATGTACTTTTTCTTTTTTCTTCTATTTCCATCACTTTTTTTTTTGACAGTTTTTTTCCTAGTTCACAGTATCTATTGTATATTTTGGATCTTACTTTCTTGTTCAGTTTTTCATACTAGTGAATCAATATGATGTTCACCCATATAGTTTGATTTATTTCACTTATGAGTGTGGTCTCGAGTTGCATCCATTTACTGATAGAGTCTCCAGCTTGTCTTTTTTTATGGTGGAGTAATATACCATTTTTATATTAAAAGTATTTTTATCCTTTCCTCAGTTTATGAGCATTTGGGTTGTTTCAAAATTTAGCTATGACAAATTGTGCTGCTGTAAACATGGATGCACGCATATCACTGTGGAATAATGTTTTCATTCCTTCTGGGAAAATACGCAGGAGAATAGTGGCATTAAATAGAAATTCAAATTTTAGTTTTTTAAGGAAATCTCCTCATCAACTTCCATAGTTTGCACCAAGCCATGGGAAGAGTATTTTTCTTGAGTGGATCAGTGAGACATTCTACCCTACTGTTAAATATCTAGACAAAAGGTTTGCAATCCAAAGCTCTCATCGTGGACCATGCTCCCACTTACAAGATTTGGAAGAAGAACTGGCTGAAGAATTCCCATGAGCCTCAGTCAAGTTCCTCCCACCTAATATAACTCTTTTATTGCAGTTTATGGACTAGCAAGTTATAACCCAATGCAAAAGGTATATATCAAGGTATATATCATTTCTCTTAAATGCTTGCAGATGATCTCTGATACATATTTAACCTTTTAAAAGTTCTTAAAGTAATGTCGGTTTAGATGCAAAAAACAGGGCTAATGTGTCTTCCGGGAAACAGATCTACCCAGGAAATAAGTACGCCATAAACTGTATAGGAGAGAGACTTTAGAGACTATGTAGAGCATCCTGAGCCTTCAGTTGATTCAGTGGTTGGTGACACTGTCACTCTAGCAGAGTCCTTAGGCTTGCAAGTAGACACTGGCAACATTGAGGAACTGGTGGAGGAAAACTCAGAGGAATTGTCTTCAGAAATTTCATCAAGTTCTGGCTGAGCAACAAAAACTGACATCTGAGGATCTTTCTGAAGAGGAGGTGATATCAAGAATCAGTATAGGAAAGTTCTTTTGAAATAAAGGAAACTGCAATATATAGAACTACAAATATCTGTAAAGAAGACACACCCACACAGATAAAAATTCAATCACTCTCTTCACTTGCTTAATGACAATGTCATCCCACACTACAAAAATTGTTAAAGAAAAGACAGAAACAGAAAAACTTAGAGCAGTTCTAGAAAGTTTGAGACCTGATGAGCCATAAGCAGGTCCTGGTGGACTGCTGACATCCAAGGAAAGAAACGACACCAGAGAGCAGGTTTCCTATGTTCTTAAGGAAGGGGACTGTCCTTCAGAGCAAGACCCACCTTCCATTTCATCCTCCATTCCTGGAAGTCAAAAATGTCAACTTGAAGAGTGGGTACATTATGAAATTGCTGTTTTCTTGTTCTTGAAGAACATTGTGTGATTAAAATATTAGGAAAGTTATTGGAGTTTCTGGTAAGTTCACAGCATGCGACCCATTTGTTATAAAAATGTTACTTAATGGGTACTTCGTGAGGCTTAGAATGTATTATAGGTATATTCATTACTTTTATGGGAAAAATAGTCTTGATTTACAACCAACTTGAGTTACACTCAGTGCTCTTGAACAAATGGAGTTTGTTAGTTGAGCATCCACAGTAGACACTACTCACTTCCTTTATTAGGTTAGTTCCTAAGTATTTCCTTTTCTATGCTATGGTTTTATATTGTTGCTTATGCTATTTTTTATGTTGTCCTTTTCATAACTTTTCACTCATGAAGTTTGATATTGATGTACAGGAATGTCATTGATCTCTGAGCTTTGAACTTTAGTTGTTCTACACTAAAAAATTGAGATAGTACTTCTAGGAGTCTTTTACTTAAGTTTGGGCATCTTCTATATAGCAATAATAATACTAGCAATTTAATTTCTTATGTATCAATCCATATTCCTTTTATTTTTTTCTCTTTTCTTATTGCTTTTGGTAACATTTTGAGAACTATATCAAATAGGAGTGTTAACAGAAGACATCTTTATTTTTCCTGCTTGCTGAAAGAAGGCTTCCATGTTTGTCCAATGAATGTGATGTTGGAAGTTGGTTTATCATAGATGGCTTTTATCAGGTTCAGATAAAGACTCTATAGTCCTATTTTGAGTTGATTTTTGTTTTTCATTAATGAGTACTAGATTTTGTCAAATGCTTTTTTTTCTGTGCCTATTGATATGATCACATGATATTTTCCTTGCTTCTTTTATGCGGTGTAATACAGTCATTGATTTGTGTATGTAGAAACATCCCCACATCTCTGAAATGAAACCTACTTGGTCATGCCATATAATATTCTGGTAATTTAGTTCATTCGGTTTGCTAGTATAATGTTGACAATTTTTACCTCTGTGTTCACTAAGGAACTAGTCATGTCTATCTTTTTTAGTCTTTGTGTAAAATCTTTTGATGATTTTTTTGGCATTCTTTTATGCCACTACATTACTGAGAATTTTTGCATCTTTATTTATTAAAGAGAATGGTCTGCGATTCCCTTTACTGGTAGGATATTTAGTGGTCTTACAATCCAGATATTACATGCTCTCAGGAATGTTTTTTAGAGTGCTGATTGTCTTTTAATTTCATTAAAGACTGAGGAGTGCTTGCATTAGTGCTCTGAAGTTATTCAAAATTTATCAGTAAATTCATCAGTACCTGGGATTTACTTGGTAGCATTTTCTTTTACTTCTTTAATTTCACTGACTGATATTGGCCAGTCATGATTTTTATATTTTCTTAGTTCAGCCTTGGTAGTATACATGTATCTGGGAATTGACCTACTTCCTCTGAATCTTTCATTTTATTAAAGTACAGGATCTCAGTTCAGTTAATTTTAATGTGAATTTCAGCAAATTCCATTGTAATTTCACATTTTTCATTGCTAATTTTATCATTTTGGGTCTTTTCTTTCCTTGGTGAGATTAGTTAAGGGTTTCTGTAGTTTTCACCTTCCAAGTAACACACTCTTTGATGAATGGATTTATTTCTAAACTCAATTTTATTAATTTCTGCCATGATCTTTGTAATCTTCCTTATATTATCTTGGGTTTAGATATTTCTTTTGCTTCCAGAATCATAAGTTGTGTCATTAGATTATTTATTTGTTTTCTTGGGCTTTTTAAATGTGGGAACTGACTACAATGAGCATCTTTCCTAGAACCGTCTTTATTGTATCCCCTAGGTGTTGGAGGAATGGTAACAGCATTGGTGTTTCATTGTAGAAACAATTAATTCCTTTAATTTCATCTGTGACCCATTGATTATTCAAGAGACTTATTTAAGTTTTATGTTTTCAAAGTTTATGGTTTCTTTTGCGAGCCATTTCTACTTTCATTACACTATGATGTGATGCTATGGATGGTATAATTTTTATTTCTATTCTTGTTTTTGCATTTACTTAGCCATGCTTTATTGGATACTAGGTGATCTACTTTGGATAAAATCTCACGTGCTGCTGAGAAGAGCATGCAATTTGTTCTTGTAGAATGGAACAGTACAGATATTAACTAAGTGCATTTTTTGAAAGTTTGGTTCAACTCTGATTCTACTTTATTGAATTTTTTGTCTCTTTTATCAGTTCTTTTGCGAGAGTACAGTACTTAGGTTTCACAGTACTATTGCATTAGAGCTTATCTGAGTTTTCATGTACGTTACTGTTTGTGTTATAAGGTTAAATGCACTAGTATTTGGTGGGTTCATATTCACAATTATTAACTGTTCTTGCTGGAATGTTCCTTAACTATATATAGTAACTTTCTTTGTTTCATCTGATCAGTCTTAGCTGCCAATCCATTTTGCCTGAACTTAAGGTAATAACTCCTATCCTTTTATGGATTTCTATTACATGGAATATTGTTTTCTATTTGATTCTGTGTCTAGTTTTTAATAATTCGGTAACTTTCTTGTATGCTTCATAATATTAGCTTTTGTTTTTTGATCCATTTTGACAGACTGTCCTTTGTTGTGACAATTGAGATCATACGCATTGAGAGTGATTACTTGAGAAGAATTGACTTACTGGAGCCATTGCATTATTTTCTTGTTAATTTCCTCACTTTCATCCATTTGCTTAGTTGCTAGTGTCCCTAAATGTACTCATTGTTTTTTATTCACTGTCATTGTTGGTTTCATTGTCTTTCACTAGAAGAGCCTAAAAAAAATGTAATTCTGGTTTGGTGGCCATGAACTTTTTGAAGTGCTCATTCTTGTAGAAATACATATTTATGCATAAATTTTAAAGAATATTTTTACCAAAAATATAAATCAGGGTTGGAAGTTGCTTTCTTTTAAGGCTCAAAGCATTTTATCCCAAGCTTTTCTAGATTTTCATTTTTTGCAGAAAAGACTGCTGTGTTTTACAGCCTTTCTTTAATAAATTTTAAAATTTTACCTCTGTGATAGACTTCAGAACTTTTTAGTATAGCGTGTTGTGGAGAAGTTCTCTTTTGGTCTAGACAACTTAGGGTTCTATTATCTCACTTAACTGGACACTTGTTGTTTTTACCTACATTTGGGAACTTTTCTGCCATTATTTCTATAAGCAATTTTTAAAATATAACATCTGTGTTGTCTTCTGTTTTCACATATTCAAATTACTCTTAGTTTAGTCTTCTGCATAGTGAAACCAAATATAAACACCAAAACTACTCATACAACCCAGTAATAACTAATCTTTCCAAGAAGTACCAAGGGACAGAAGAGCATAGACCACATCCCCAAATTACTTGAAAACATGCCACAAGATGTTAGAAAAATAGCTCCAAAAGATACTGAGATATGACAAGATATAACTTAACACATAATGGGGGTAACAACTAAAAGTATGCAAAAAGGGCCAGCCAAATAACACAGCAGATTAAAGCTCCTGTCAAGGTTCAGTCCTCAGGCCTGCAGTGCAGAACCCACCACCCCAGGGCTTACTGAGACCACAATGGAGACTGGGCATGGTGGTGCATGGCCATAATCCCAGTTCTTGAGAGGCTTCAAAAAGGCGGATCACTGGGAGTCTGATCTAGTAGTGAGAACCAGAACGCCCTGTAGACCATAGCAAACATAAATAAAAATAAATAATTAGGTAAATAAATAAATAAATAAATACAAAGATGCAAGAACTCTCAGAAGGCTAATGGAAAGCTGCATGAGCTAAACAAAGTGATGCACAACCTAGGAATGTAAGGAAAAAATTCTATATCTGTGATGCTTTCACAGGTTAACTATTCAAAGAATAGTAATTTTTTTTCTTCATTGACATCTATATTTTTGTTACTTTTAATAAGAAATATCAATACGATAATTTCAAAACACATTAGTAGTACATTCGCAATAATTGACATGCTGCGTATTGTTGTCCTCATAGTAGTCAGACAGAGTACAGGGTGTAGACATGATAAATTTCCTAATTGGTAATGGTAAGGAAAGAAAAAAAGAAAAAAAATTATTCTCTTTGAACTGAGAGGAAGTAGTTGTATACATAGTCCAATGTTCCTAAATTAAATTGGGTTACCGGTGAAACTGACAATGTTGGAGGCTGTTGGTTTAAGCTTCTTGCAACTCATCATACTAATCTAACTCTGTTGTATGCCTTCTAATTAACCTTTTCCACTGGGTAATCAAGGGTAAGTAAAAGCAAGACCTGTATAACAAAACATCCATCTTTTGCATCTTCAAAGGTCACACGCCCTCAGAATTAACTTTGGAACTATGTACAATGTTTAAAGAACTGTTGTCAGTGTTAGTCAGTGGGACTAGTCACGGCCATTGCTTGACGAATTTGCATTCTGTGAAAGGCTGAATGTTTTATTTTCCCTAGGTGACTCTCCTTAGAGACTATACTTCTTATATCCCTTTCCTCCAAGGTCCCATAATCTCCTTGAACATTAAATGTGGGACACCAGTGAGTTATAAGACATTACAGCACAGATTCTCTTATGTCCTGAGTCCGCACTGACCTTGAAGGGCTAGAACCAAAACGTTGGCTATCCTCGTAGCCCTTCTTTTTCTCCAATTGTCGGTCTGTAAACTTACATTCTCAACCCTCCAGCAGAAAAGTTTCGTGACACTATTACACTATAGTGTAGGAAATTGAACATAACATCACTGTCTTTCTGAATATCAAACATCTTAGATTTACCTTGAAATTGGTATTTTCCATCAATCATTGATATTCTAATAAATCTATATAGAATATGATAGAAGCAGTTACAATTTTTATGCAGACATTTAGAAATCCAAGGATGTACAAAATTTTAGAGTGTCAAGCCTATGGCATTTTGTCTAGTCTCTTACTCTCAATTAATATCCTTTTTTGTTAACCAACCATATGCTTCACAGAGAGTATAGGAGTAACTGAGTTTATATTAGAAGAAATACACATCTAAAAGACGAGAATGGTAGGCATTCCAAGCATAGTTTTAGTGTTGCACGTTGCTATCATCAACGTGAAAAGCATTTTGAAGGCTCTTAGGACCAATATCTGATTCATTTGTGTACATAAGTGCATGGTTTTGCTACTGCTATGTTTCCTCTCTTTTCTGATTCTAGTCCCTTTGTTTAATCCATACGTCTTTGATTTCCATTCAGCTACGTTATGCGCTTCCATTTTTATTTCTTCTTTAGAGTTCTTACACTAGGGAGAGTATAAGATATTTACACATGTAGGTCTGATTTATTTCACTTATGAATATATGTTCAATATACATCCATTTATATATGAAGTCTTCTAGTTAATCTTTCTTTATAGCTGAGTAATATTCCATTGTATAAAAATACCACATCTTTTTCAACCATTCCTCAAATGATGGACATTTTGGTTTGTTTCCAAGATTTGGCTATTACAAATTGGGCTGCTATAAACATAGGTGCACAGATAGCGCTATGGTATGATGTTTTCAGTTCTTCTGGAAAAATTTCCAGTAGGGGGATAGCTGCATTGAATGAGATTTCCAGTGTTAGTTTTTTAAGGATCCTCTACACTTCTTTCCAAAATGGTTGTACCTATCTGCATTCCCATCAGCAGTGGAGAAGTGTTCCTTTTTCCCCAGAGCCTCTCCAACGTTTGTTGTTTGTCGATTTCTATATGATAGCCATTCTTTCTGGACTGAGATGATATCTAAATGTTGTTTTAACTTGCATTTCATGGATAGCTGGAGATGTGTTGCATTGCTTTGTTTAATTATAGGCTTGCTGAAATTCTTTCTCTGAGAAGTGTGTGTTCATCTCAGATACCCATTTCTGGATTTGGTCTTTGAATTTTGGGAACCTAATGGTTTTTAGTTCTTTATAAATTCTAGATAGAAGACCTTTGTCTGAATAGTTATTAGTAAAAATCTTTTCAAAATTTGTGGGTTGTCTGTTCACTCTGTTGGTAATTTCTTTTGATGTGCAAAAACTTCTTAGGTAGAGGAAGTCCCATTAGTTGATGCTTTCAAGGGTCAAACGTGCATTTTCATTTTTGTTCATGCACTTTTTGAATACCCTAATGTCTTCAAGACTTTATTTCAACATCTCTTCCAGGAGATTTAATGTTGATCTTTTAATATTTAGATCTTTAATCCATTTTGACTTTAGTTATTGCATGGTGATTGACCTGGGTAAAGTTTTAGTTTTCGGCATGTGGAGAGCCAGTTTTTCCAGCAACATTTTTTAAAGAGACTATCTTTCTTCAGGTGAACATATTTGGCACCTTTGTCGAAGGTAAAGTGGCTTAGTGTGTTTGTATTTGCCTCTGCATTTTTTAATCTATTCCATTGATCCTCTTGTCTACTTTTTTGTAAATACCACGCTGAATTTATTACTGTAGCTTTGTAGTATAAGTTTAGGTCAGGAATTGTAATGCTTCCGGCCTTACCATTCTGGCCCAGAATTGTGTTTGTAATTCTAGGTTGTTTTTGGTTCCAAATAAATTTTTGAATGACTTCTTCTGTTTTATGAGGTATGTTGATGGTATTTTGCTAGGGATTGCATAAAATCTGTGTAATAATTTAGGGGTATGGCCATCTTCACAATGTTGGTTCTTCCTATCCAGGAGCAGGGAATATCTTTCCATTTTCTGAAATCTTGTAGAATCTCTTTTTTCAGAGTACTGTAGTTTTCATTAGAAAGGTCTCTTACTTCATTAGTTAGGTTAATTCCTAAGTATTTCATTTTTTTCGGTGCTATCATAAAAGGTATTGTTTCTCTAATTTCTCTGTCACTGTGTTTGTTACCTGCGTAGAGGAATATTACTGACTTCTGTGCATTGATTTTGTAACATACGATGCTACTGAATTTGTGTATTAATTTTAGCAACTTGTTGGTGGAGGTTTTTGGGTTTATTCCAAGTAGATTATTGTGTCATCTGCAAATAATGATAGTTTTACTTCTTTATCTATTCTTATTTCTTTTATTTCTCTTTCTTGTCTAATGGCTGTAGCTAATAATTCTAGAACTATATTGAATAGGAGTGGCGATAGAGGATATCCTTGTCTGCTACCATACTTGAGAGTGAAAGATTTCAGTTTTTCCCACTTAGAATGATGTTCATTGTTGGATTGTTGTAATTGAGGTAGGAGCTTTCTATTACAAGTTTTTGTAGGACTTTGAACATGAATGAGTGTTGGACTTTGTCAAAGGCCTTTTCTCTATCAATGAGATGATCATGTTATTTTTGGTTTTGACTGTATTGATATAATACATTTTATTTATAGATTTGCATGTAAAGAACTATCAGTGTAACCCTGGGATGAATGGTACCTGGTCATGGTGTATAATCTTCTTGATTAATTGCTGTATATTATTGGCGAGGATTTTATCGAGGATTTTTGCATTTTTGTTCATGAGAGAAATTGGCCTGTGCTTTTCTCTTTTAGTTGCGTCTCACTCTGGTTTTGGTATCAATGTAAATCTTGCCTCTAGGAATGATTTTGAAAGGTTTGCTTCCCTTTTGATTTCATTGAAGAGTTTGTGGAGTGTTGGACTTATGTCTTCTTTAAATTTCTTGTAGAATTCAGTGGTGAATTCATCAGGTCCCAAACTTTTCTTTGTTGGTAGGCTCATTATTACATTTTGTGTTTCATTAGCTGATACCGGGTTATTGAGAGGAAATTATAAAGATTAGAGCAGAAATTGATTCAGTTGGGACAAAATAAACAAGACAAATGTTTAATGAAATAAAAAGCTGATTCCTTGATAAATTAAATAAAATTGACAAGCTCCTAGTTAACTTCATAAAAAAGAGGAAGGAAAGGACTCAAATTCAAGAAGTAAGGAATGAAAAGGCTGAAATTACTACAAACCCAGCAGAAATTCAGAAGATGATAAATAGCTACTTTCAGAATCTTTACTCTCATAGAACTGAAGACACAGATGAAATGGAGAGATTACTAGAAAAGTATAAATTATCAAAACTGAATAAAGAAGGTATAAGTACTCTCAACAACCCAATAACAGTCAGTGAAATATGAAATGTAGTAAAATGCCTACCAACAAAGAAAAGTATGGGACCTGATATACTCACCACTAAATTCTACAAAAAATTTATAGGAGTCATAAGCCCAATACTCCTCAAACTCTTCAATGAAATAAAAAAGGAAACAATCCTCTCCTAAATCATTCCTAGAGGCAAGTATTACACTGATACCAAAGCCAGAGTGAGATGTAACTAAAAAAAGAGAACTACAGTCTAACTTTTCTCATGCACATAGGTGAAAAAATCCTTAACAAAATCCTCTCCACTAGAATGCAACAAGTCATCAAGAAGAGTGTATACTATGGCCAGGTAAGATTCATCCCAAAGATGTAGGGATAGCTCAATATGTGCAAATCTATAAATGTAAAACCCTATATCAATAGAGCCAAAGCCAAAAATCACATGGTCATCTCAACTGATGAAGAAAAGGCTTTAAATAAAGTTCAACAACCATTCATGTTCAAAGTCCTGCAGAAACTTGGAATAGTGGGACTCTACCTCAAGCTGATAAAAAGCAGAATAGAGAAGAAACATGGCAGGAGCAAATCTATGCACTTATACGCACAGGATGAATGAGACCATGGTCCTAAGAAACCTCAAAAGGTTTTGACAGTGATGATAGTAATATGTAATAGCAAAACTATGCTTGCAATGCCTGTCATTCTGGCCTTTTAGATGTGTGCTGCTTCTAATGTAATTTCAGTTAGTGTTATACTCTCTCCCAAGTAAATATTTGCTTTACAAGAAAAGAAAAGGTGTACTAAATGAGAGTAAGGGAACAGGAAAAATGTCAAAGGACGAACAGGCTAAAATTTGGTTCATGCTTAGATTTCTAAATATCTGTGTACAAATGTGTAACTGCTCTAATGACATTCCATAGAGATTTATTAGAATATCAATGATTGATGGAAAATACCAATTTCAAAGTAAGACTAAGATGTTTGAAATTCAGAAAGACAATCAGAATGACAGTGATATTAAGCTCAAGCACCCATATTTTAGAGTAATAGTATCACTAAGTTTTTCTTCTGGAGAGCTAGGAATATAAGTTTACAGACCAAAAATTAGAGAAAAAGAAGGGCTACAAGGATAGCCAATATTTAGGCCCTAGCCCTTCAAGGTCAGTGAGGAGTCAGGACAGAATAGAACCTGTGTTGTAACATCCTATAAACCAGTGGTTTCCCAAATATTGTGTTCAAGGAGATTAAGGGACCACAGAGGAAAGGGACTGAGTTTACATAATGTACCTAAAGAGAGTCACTTAGAAAACATTCTATCGGGCTTTCACAGAGATCAAACAGGTTAAGTAATGACCATGACTCATCCAGATGGCTGACACTGAAAATAGTTAGGCAAAGCACTGTACGTTGTTCCAAAGTAAATTCTGAGGGGATTTTACTGATATTGGGAGATACAAAAACTACATGTTTTGCTTTACAGGTCTTGCTTTAACTTGCCCTCAACCACCCAGCAGAAAGTTTAAACAAGATGCATAAAATGCAAAGGTAGTTTACCTTTACATTTTAGCTGAGCTAAAAAAAAAAAGGCTCAAATCAACAGCTTCCAATTTTACTGGTTTCGCCAGTAACCCACTGCAATTATGGAACATTTGACTATATACAACTACCTTCTCTTAGATCAAAGAGAAGAGATTTTTGTACTAGTAATCATTAGAAAATTTATCATGTCTACATCCTGTGTTCTGTATAACTACCACAAGGATAACACTATGCATTATATCAATTATTGGGAATGTTCTACTAACATGTTTTGATACTGTCACATTGTAATTTCTTATTAAAAGTAATAAAATAAGAAAGGTTGACACATTTTCAAATCTTGGTCACTTTGGACCATTTTAAATTTAGAATAAAATTTTCACAATTTGAAATTCTAAAACTTGAGCTTCTCAAATATTTTAAGATTTATTTTTGCTCCTTTGTGCTATACACTGTAGAGATTTCAGAAATTAAAAGTGTGAATTCTTCAGTTCCCTAAGTTGTTTCTCAACCAGGGATAACTTTGTAGACTTTCTTAGCTTACATTGTAATACTGGCTGTTCTTACTCTCTATGATTTATGTCCATAAAATAACATAAAAATTTGCTTAATTATAGAAGTTATTTATGACTTTTTAGGTTTATTTACATTAGTTTATTGGCTAATTGTATCATTAATATAAAGAGTGTTTTAGAAATGTACTTTGTAAATACTACTAAGAAAGCGTAAAGGGGTGCCAGGGGGATAGCTCAGGGGCAAAAGTGCTTGCCTGGCAAGTACAAAGTCCTGAGTGCGATCCCTGGTTCAGCAAAACAAAAAAACAAAACAAACAAACAAACAAACAAACAAAAAACGAAAACATAAAGGTCACCTTTGGCTTTTAGCAGAATACAAAACATGATCTTTATCACCGTCGCTCTCTGCTTCTCATTTGTCCATCTATCTATACGTATAGAGTATGTATACCAACAGCTGATTTGGTGAGTTCTGTTGCTGTCTTGCAATGCTTTGTGCAGTGATAATAAAATAGTCTAAACACTTAAGTTAACTACTGGTGCCAATATCAACTGTGGTTGGCTGTCTCCTATTGTTATTAATTATTTCTTAATTAATAAATTCAGATCATATCCAATGTATGCATGACAAGAAATGCAATGATTTCCACACCATATGAGTCTCAATAACATATTCAGTTCTGTAATGATCATCCGTCTAATCTAGATATTAACATGAGAAAATTAAAGTATTTTAATTATTAAGTAATAAAACTGGTTTCAAAAATGACAGTGTGGTTTTGCGCTGATACGGCTACTCTGCATCCTGTCCCCAGGCACCGGCTGAGCACTGCGCTTCATTAGTCATCAACAAATTATCCGCACTGCAGGCAAAAGCTGATGGCTTGAGCTCCACAGTGTGCAAGTATCAGTCAGGAGCAGAGGAATTGATGGAACTTGTGAGAGTACTAAGAGAAAAAAAATGCCTTTTATTTTGAGCCTGAACACATTATAGAAAGTGCTTTACATCCTCTTGTTGAAGTGATTAGTAACAGAATGAGAAATGGTTTTCGCTCAAATTTTAATGTAGACAAAATTATATTCTCTTAGAATCTAAAATGAGTTGCTGCTCATTCATCTGGGAAATCTTTCTGCCACACCACCTTCTGCACCCTGGAGATTCTTAGTGGCTTAAGTCCTGATGTCTTCTTGCAGAACACAGACTAGTGTCACTGTCTTCCATCTTCCCCTCTGTAGAGGAAGTAAATCTTTGAATCAAGACAGATCATGATTGGCCTGATACTGTGAACAATAATTAATTGCTGATTTTATCATTTCAAATTTTGACACAATAGAACTTTTATTTTAGAAAATACCACATTTAAAGGCAGAGTCACATTTATTTCCTGTCTTTTACAAACATTTCTCAGAGAATTCAGAAATTAAAATCATGAGAAATTGTAACTCTTTTTTCTTTCTTTTTTATATATGTGGTACAGGGTTTCACTATGCAGCTCGACTCGTGTTGATCCTCCTGTTTTCTGCTTCCTCAGCACTGAGATTGAAGGCATGCCCAACTACGTCTGGTTTTAGTGGCCATCTCAGTGTGCCTGGGGTTTGTACCAGCATGGCATGACCCTGGATTGAACCCAAGTCCCTGTGCTTGCCTAAGTAGTATAATTCTTACCTAGTCTATTTGTATGGGCTTCACTAACATAATGATTTTTGAATGTCTGCACATGGTTTCATAATAATGAAAAAATACAATCCATAAATTATTTTACTAACTTTCAAGTTGTGCATAAGGTAGATATAACACAGAAATATCTATGAACAATCATAGATCTCAAAGTTGCTCAGTTTAAGCAGTATAACTGTATAACTAAGCTATAATCTGCTTTATCTCTTTCTGAAACATGTTTTGCTGTGAAAAAATGCATGCAATAAACTATCTTTATACTTTCATATAATAAATATAGATATCACTGAATAGAAACAACGCTGTTTAACATGCATGTTTTATTTTTCATCTTAATGTATAAAAATACATATACCTTAGCTAATAACCTTAAAAGCCATTGTCGAAAGTGACAGACATTTAATCCACCTAAGAACTCCTCGGGGGATTTTACCTTACTATATTTATATCTTCAGTGTGGTTACATGAACAACAATAAACTGTAGCACACAGAGTCTATTGTGCATTTGGAATCATTATCATATTTAGTTAAAATTGAAATATAGCATATTGCTCATCTCAGACTCCTTCCTCCTTATGGGATGCTCAAAACTTGAGGAGGAGAGGTATATTTTGGTTCACTGTTCAAAGGTTCAGCCCACACCCAACTGATTTCGGTAAGCAGACATCACTGTGGAAAGATCTGAGTAAAGAACAGCTCCTTAAACAGAGAGGGGATGTTTGAGCCACTGAAGGAACTGTACCTTTCCAGATTCTAGCTCAGTGACAGGCTTCCAGGACCTACCTCTTGACCACGAGTCTCATAGAGTGCCGCGCAATTCTACCAATTTCCCAAGACCTGCCTTTCAGTACGTGAAGCTCTTGGTGAACATTCTGAATGCAAACCATCATATTCGTTACATCACATCATATTTAAACCGAGCTCTTACCCTACCTAGATTATCATCCCATTCAGAAACTTAATAAAACTTGTGGCCTTATACCAAAACCAAGAAATTCATTATTTCTAATTCTAGATATATAGCTAATAGAAATTTGGTTCTTTTATGTATATGCAAGGCATGCAAACATGTATGCATAGTAGCACAATATTTACCATGGTCAAACTGGAAACAACACATAATATATTTGAAAATAGAATGAGAGAGCCAGCCAGATAGCTCATCAGACTAAAGCGCCTGCTTAGGCACAGTACAGGGGCCTGAGTTGGGTCCCTGGCATGGTGTGCCAGCTCCACCCCTTGGCACACTGAGAGGGAGACTGAGATGGAGCATGGTGGCGTGTGCCTGTAATCCCAGCACTTGGGAGGCTGAAAACAGGAGGATCACTATGAGTCTTAATCTACATAAGGAGACCTTGTAGACATAAATACGTAAAAATAAGTAAATAAGTAAAAACATAATGGGTATACATTAACGTATTAATGTAATACTTGAGAAATGATGACCCTTTCTATATTGAAAACTATGAGCATAGGTCTCAAATAAATTGAATGGTGCACTCATATGTGAGATATAACATTTAAATTTCTATTGATGCCTAGTAACTTGTCATACATATCATGTTTGCATCCTCTACTGACATTCTATCATTATGTGAACATTCTCCAAATGATATTTTCAAGTACATGTAAAATTATGAAATAAGCCTGTATTATCTCATAATACAGCAGAATAATTTTTTCTTTCATTTATGTATTTGATACTGGGTCTCGATATGCACCTCAGATTCATTGTAATCTTTCTGTTTTCAGTATCCCCAGCGCTGGGATTAAAGTCATGTGCCACCATTCCTGGACTTGGTCGCTGGTTTAGCACACCAGGAGGTGAGGCCAGTGTGGCATGCAGGAATAATTTTCTAAATAAAAAAAAGGAAAGATGAACTTTAGAAGAACAAGAAGAACTTGGCCAAGCAGAGTTCATTGCACATGCTTGCAGATCTAGCGACCTTGAGATATGGGATTTAAAGGAGCCTGCTAGGGATCTTGTAGATGCTGTCTCTTATTTTTCTCTCATTTCTGGGATATATAACTGATACCCAAAATTAAGGAAGGAAAGGTTTATTTACCTCACAATTTGTGGAGGCTTCCATCCATAATCAGCTGGTTCTGAAGCCAGAGCGGCCCATGGAAAGGGTAGTAGTCCTGGTGAAAACAACACAACAGCAAGAGCAAAAAGGCAGCAGCAGCAGCAGCGAAGGAGGAGCAGAGACAGAGCCTCCCTCCCTTCCTCTCTCCCTTGTATTTTTTTTTTGTTTGTTTGTTTAATATATTTGGTACCAAGTCTCACTATGCAGCACAGACTCATAGTGATCCTCCTTTATTCAGCCTCTGACCACTGGGATTATAGGTGTGCACCACTACGCCTGGACTCAGAGGTC
The DNA here is from genome assembly GCA_004027025.1 of Myocastor coypus. NCBI lineage: Eukaryota > Metazoa > Chordata > Mammalia > Rodentia > Myocastoridae > Myocastor > Myocastor coypus. The sequence goes on along the minus strand of PVJA010023475.1, from coordinate 12,654 downwards.
AGCTCAGTGCACCTGGGGAAAAGGGACCCGCCCAGCATGTGGTACCACCCCGGGTCCCTGCACTTACCTAAGCAGGCACTTAGTCCACTGGGCTATCACGCTGATTGCAGTGCTTACATTCCTACACCTGGCACCTCATTCTCATTTCCCCTTCCCTTATTCTTCATGCTTACCTGTGTTCCCTTGGGGCACTTACTAATTGCAAGAGATCTTCCTCCTTCTACCTTTATAGCCATCATTTATTATTTTCTTTGTATTTTGATTCAGTCAAATGAGAGATACCATATGGTATTTAAGCATTTATGCTGGGTTTATTTCATTCAACATTATGTTTTCCTACAAACCTCTCAAATTTGTCATTCTTTATAGCTGATTAGTATTCCATTATATATAGTCATCACATTTTATCTAGTCATTCACCTATGCCTAGATAGGCTGCTTCCATTGAGGCATACCTTTTTATTGTACAGTATTGACAAATTCAGCTATTAAAACCTGTGGAGTCACATTTAGATTTTGGTTTTATACAAGACGGACTATCTGCAAATTACAACTCTCAGAATAAAATTTGAAAGAATGCTCAAGCATCGTGATATGTTGACACTTTCTCTGAAGTTTCAGCAACACTAATGCCCATGCAGTTAATTGACAGAGAGTTCAGCCTCAGACCTGCTATTTTTTTGTAGTTCTGCTCTCTCTCATGTGTTTTGCTAAATATATTTTAAGAGGGTCCAATGTGCATAATCCAACACAATACAAATAGAGTGCTTTGTATAATATTAGAATTAAATCTTAACATCCAAAAGTCCTATGTATTCTTGATATTGAAAAGAAAAGATTTATATCCTTAAGAGGATAAATGGAAAAATATAGATCTGAAATAATAATTAACTCTATCTCACACTGCTTGGATAGGTATGGGTTTTGATATAACCTGAGGCAGGGAAATCCTTCCAAGGAACTTCCCTAGTCAGTAGAGGATCAGAGTATATGTAGGGCCACAGATACCAGCAAGTAGCCTTTGACTGGGGTGAAGGAGAGTCATTGAAAACCTTTTTTTTTTTTTTTTAAATCAAATGTTCTAGACACCATCTGGGCATATGCTTAAAATATATGTCCAGTTTCTGGAAGAAAGCTGAAATTCACAAGAGTTAAAACAATTAAACTAGATATCTAGGATGTTTATTACCCCTTCTCTACAAAACTAATAATTGATATTCCAAGAACACTGCCTTGAATTCAAATTATAGTTATTGTGAACAGTTAAATGAATACACCTCCATGCATGTTTTGAAAAGGTAAATTAATAAACAAAAGGATGAAAATTAATATTTCATACAATAAAATTTATCTGCTTTATCCTGATCAGTCCTTTTCAATTGAAACAAAGCAAGAAGCCTGTCCTAATTTTCAGAATTGTTCTTTAGAAATTTATTATCAAAAATATTACACACGCTTTTTGTGAGAGAAGTTGATTATAACATCTCATTTTGTCCACCAGTGAAGTAAAATTAACAAGTTTACACTTAGCATAAGCTACTTATTAGCAACTTTATATTTTAACTAATACCTTAATATATATGTTTAATATTTACTTTATAGATATATAATAAAGCTATTTACACTGGCATGGATCAAATTCTGAGTGAATTTTATTATGTACTTAGAAATTATACTCATTTTTAAGCATAAGTGACAAAGCTTTTGATTAAATGATGAATAAAAATTTTATTTTAGTAAATTAATTAATGAATTTTTTATTTATTATTTATTTGCTACAAGATCTTGCAATGCAGCTTGGGATTGTAGTCATCTTCCTGTCTCAGATTATGTAGCTCTGGGATTACAGCCATGCACCACCACACACGGGTTTGGTGGACGTCTCAGCGTGGGGCCCACATAGCATGCAGTGTTGGGAATCAAACGCAGGTCCTTGGGCTTGTTAGTCTGTCTCTTAAACCATTAAGCTATCCCTATGGCTCGACATACAGTTTCTTTGGCTGCATATAAATTATTGTGTGCACTTGAAAGTGACAACTCCGTAGGGTACTGTGTACTTTATAACCTCTTCTTCAAACAATTAGGAACCTAAAGGTTTCTAGTTCTCACCACCTGTCGCTCTCCCTTCACTTAACTTTGGATCAAAAACACTTCACTGAACTATATATGCAGCTACTTTCTCTTCTTTCAACGAGAAGAAAGATTTGCACTAATTGTGTTTAGAAAAGGTATCATGTCTGCATCTTGTACTATGAACTACTTCATCTACTATGAAGTTAACAGTATGCAATGTATTAATTATGGTAACTGCCCTACTATCCTGTTTTGACACTGTCTTCTTGTTATTTCTTTTTCATTAAAATTAATTCAAAAATAAAATCTTAATACTGTATCTCAAAGGAAAAAATTCTTTACTGAAGGGACTGGGAAGATTGCTCAGGTGCTCTAAGTACCTACTTGCAAGTACAAGGGCTCCAGTTCAGCTCTTGATACCACATGCCATGACAGCCCCAGAATTCTCGGTGCACCAAGCAGGCCCTGAAACCATGCATGGTGGCACACGCCTGTAATCCCAGCACTGAGAAGACTGAGATGGGAGGATCACCATGCATACATAGTGAGACCCTGTATCAAATACACAAATTAAAAAAAAAAAGAAAAATGAAAAATTGCATTGAAAAAATAACACAAAATATTAAAGATTTATGTTTTCAATATTTCTTATGAGGTATGAATTTCTTTTTATATGTATGACATATTCCTTGTTTAATATACAGCTATGTTTTGAACCAATATATACCACATTTTATTATCAGACCTGCAATTATTCTCCTTCTTCTGTCCTTAAGCATTCTACAAGTCCAGTTAGCTTTGGATATATCTGCACTACTAGCATAACTGAAGCTTTAATAACTATTACACAACACTGTGAAACTATAACTTACTTTGTCAGTCAGCACTACCCTTTTATTTCTCATAGACCCTTGCACTTGGGAGAAATAAAATGGCCTGAGTCATTAATTTCTATGTCCAAATAAAGAATTTCTCAGCAGGTTGCACATGAGATATTCAACTGGATGGGTAGTAAGGCAGTCATTAATTGCCCAGAAATGAATCTTAAGACTGTGCTCACTGTATTCATGAGAGCATATATCCTCCGAGAGGAACTAGCTCAAAGCTGAACAATGATGTACTGCACCATACAGGAGGACATGAGGGTTATTTCACACCACCAGAAAATCTAGGCCACAGTGCAGCCATTCGTGATGGTCTGAAGCAAACGAGGGGCACAGGACGTGTAAAATCCATTTCATGTGTCTCTGAGCACAGCTATGAATCATTTTAAGTGAGTGCATACTAGATTAAACATAAAAAGTAAAATACAAGAAAAAATAGAAGCGCACTCACTATCACTATTTATTCCAATTAACAGATAGTCTATGTTTTTTCTAAAGCTGTTGTATTTTTTGATGAATGGCCTAAAACAAGGTTTGCTAGTCTTCTTAGCACATAAATTTGTCCTTTCTAGCATTTTTATGTATTAGTTCACCTAATGCTCAAAAAACCCACCCATGATCTATGCGTCTAATAATATTCTTATTTACTTGACTGGGAAAATATTAAAACTTACATAAAAGAGGAGCAGAAGTTCTTTAAAAAACTTTTCTAATTAAACCTCAAAATCTTCTAGCTTTATAAAGTGCCTTGTCAACCTGCTACTAAATGTTTTTTTGATCATTCTTTATTTTAATTTTTCTGACAGAAGACTTGTGAAGAATATACAGATGCAATGAATATTTCATAAACATTTGATTTATTAGGATTTCTCCACCTCTGCATCAAAAGTTATCCATTCCTCAGAAGCAAATTTTCAAAAACTACCTGCAGGTGTAGTAACTAAACTAAGTCCCCTGAAGGCAAACCTGCATTTCATAATAACTTCTGGGCCTCATAGAGCGTGGAAAAGATAGTTAGTCAATGTTACATTAATATTTTAGTTGGCAAAGGAATATACTTTTAAGCTACCACATGTGGCTGTCAGAACTGTCAGGTATGCTACTGTAAAATTATTAATGATTTAATTTTTTATGAGTTTCATATCTTTTTACATGAAAATCAAATTGATTCAAAGTGTACAAGTAAAGAAAGTGCTTGTAACAATTCCTTAGTTTACTTTCACTAAATTGTCAATTCACTTTCTAATAACTGATTTCAATGGTTTTCCTCCATCCTTGATAAGTACATTTATCTGTATCTATCCTGTTCATTTATGAATAAAGTTAGGTCCAAATGAGAATATATTATTTTTTCTAAAGTGTTAACATTATTTCATGAACTCAGTTATTTACACTGAATTTAGATGTAATTTGGTACTATCGTTAATTGTCATTTGTAGATTATTCACCAGCTAAGTGCATTAAAGGATGAGAGAAATACCTAAAGCACAAATGAAGATGAATAAGCATAATCAGCTTTTTTCTTCTTTGCTGTGGCTGTGACTTTATGACTGACCTATTCTAAATTTGTGCTGCTGAGAGTAACTACAGAATCAAAAAAAGACTTAATTTACAATTGTCCCATTGGTTCTTGCGGTATTCAAACTACCGTGAATATGTAGAAGACGTGTTTACGTGCCAAAAATACTTCCTAAGGGAGCTGATGAGCTGATATTTTAGAATGTGCAATTAGAAACTTTTTCCAAAAAGGTACAGAACTATATATGTCATATTTTAGACATCATTCACGAATTTTAGGAGTATCCTGAAGTTAAATGGTAATTTTCAAAATACTGCCTCCTTTGCTTTCTCAAGAATACTCTGGGCTTCTAGTCATATGGTTCTTATTGATTTTAATTCACATAATTAGAAAGAAGGAAATTTCATGGGTTCTAATAAATTTTGAAAATAATTTCTGCACAGGCCTATATAACGTGATTGAAAAATACCACGGTTTATGTTCATTTATTTATTTAAAGAGGTTCATATCTTTAATCATCTTTATATGATCATAAAAACATTCTTCAATAAGCTATTACAAAACCTGGAGTTAATTGTTTGTAATATTGGCAAATAAAACTGAGTGATATTATGTGTAAAATCTCTATAGATATTTTGAGAAAACAGCATTATAAATTGTGCCACTATGTCTCAGTCAAATCCCAAGTATCTTTTTAATATTGGCCATACTAGGCAAGTAACACAGCAAGAGTTTTGCTTATTTTGGGAAGAAATAAGCTAGTTTGAGAGAATACTGCTTGTTGTTTTGTTGTTGTTGTTGTTTTTGTTTTGTTTTGCTTTGTTTTGAAGGACCGGGATTCGAACTCACAATCTTGCACTTGCCAGTCAGGCACTTGTGCCACACAGCTGTCTCTCCGGCCCCCACAGAGCTATCTCCCTGGCCCTGAGAGAATACTACTGAGTCTTCACTATAATAACAATGGGGAAGAAAAAACGGCTTCACAACCACAACTCGTAGATGTACATTGACATACATATATTTCACAAAAGCCTATACTCTAAAATCATAATCTGTGACAAGCAAAGTGCTAAGATATCTCTAAGATGTTCTACTCAAACTGATGCTTGTAACTTATTTCTAAGCTATACATCTCTCTATTCAATCTAGGTACATCCGAAGGGGTTTTCATCATGTAATTGAATTTTAAGATCAATTGATTGTAATTTAGAAAGATCATCCATGTTAGTAAGACATGATTAATTACATTTTCACTTAAAAGTAGGGTTTTTTTTGGTATGTGTCTAGTACAGGGTCTACAGGCTCTCACTGCACAGATTGTACTCATAGGAATCTTCCTGTTTTCATCCTCCCAAGCCTTGGGATTACAGAGGTGCAGCACAATGCCCAGTCTCAATTGCCATCTCAACATGTCTGGGGACAGGGTCAGCACAGCACACCACAGGTTGAATTTTGGTCTCTGTGTCTGTCTAAGCAGGTGCTTTAGTCTGCTGAGTTATTTGACCAACCCAAAAGTAGATTTTTGTATAGCTGATTACACTGAGGAAGTCATAATTTTGAGACACTGGGGATATAGTTGAGTAGTGTATCAATCACCTGCGTGGAAAGTGAAAATTTCTGAGTTTGATTCTTGGCACCAAAAGCAAAAAGAAGTTTGAATTACAAGAAAATATTATATTATGGCTTCAATCATTGAGAGGCCAATGGAAAATTTAATGGGCTCAGAGCAACTCTGGGCTGATAGGCAAGAAGAACATGACATTTGAGTCATGTAGTAAGAAGGAATAGAATTGTGCCAACAACAAGGACCAATTTTAAAAGTGCATTTCTTTTTGTGCCTTCAGACAAAATCTTCATACAGGCAATATTTTGGAATTCTGATTTATGGAACCAAGAACCCACTTGTGCTCTTCTGGACTTTTGAATGACATGAATTTGTACTTTATTTTTATTTGTTTTTAAAACTACTGAGATATACTGAGTATTGGTAATTTAAAAAGCCTTGCAAAACTGTTAGGTTCTGATGGTGATGGCAACGTTACCTGATGCAATGATTCCTTATCAAGTACAATTTTTTCCCTCAAAGTTCTCTTTCATCTTTTTGAGACCGGATTTCACTCTGTCGTTCATGCTGTTCTTGAATTCACTCTGTAGCCTAGGCTGGTCTTAAGCTTCCATCAATCCTCCTGCCTCTGCTCACCTAGTGCTAGAAATACAGGCATCCCCAATTTTCTATGGTCAGGTTTCTTAGTTACAATGATGATTCCCTCTCATCACGCCACACTGCTAGATAAACGTACTTGAACTAAGCTTCCCCACTCAGAGGTTACCTTTCTTATTTCAAAGAGTAATTAATAACTGATCCAACCTGTAAACACTGCATATTTTTGTTGAAATTTAGCAATGAGAGAATCACTTCTTCCATTATTTCTTCAGTAACATGCCTTCTAATGCGTCTAAATAAAAATGGCAGTAACTCTTATGCAATCACACAATGTCAACTTAAGGCAAGTTGACTTGAGAAGGCTTCAGAGGAAGAAGGGTCATCGTTTAATATTATTTTAATCTTTGCATTTGGTATTAACTAGGCCTCCTTAGATTTTTGCTTAGATGCGTTAATAAAGAACCCATTTTTTCTTAGGGTAACTTTAAATATGTATGTATGATTTGGAAGATATTCTGAATAGGAGTTTATTGAAAAGGAGATTTCCAGCAAAAAGACACCGCTATGCTTTGGATCTTGGATTCAAAGTCCCATGTATTAAAGACTGTGTCTGGAGTGGGTTACTGTGGAGGTGGTGAACCTTGTAAGCGATGCAGCAGAGGGAAAGGTCACTTAGTACTGAGCCCCTTGACAGGACCACGGACAGTAGCTCACCCTGTGCTCCCATTGGGTTCTTGAGCATGAGGTGGTGCAGCACGTTGTTATAGCTCCCTCACCACTGCCCAGAGGAACTGGGAAACTGGCATGTGGTGTGGAAATTCCAGAAAGATTTCAGAACAAAGGGAAATTATTTATTTTTAACTTAATCTCAGGTTTTTTTGCTTCATTTTTTAGAAAAAACAGAAAGCCAACACAGATGTTAATAACATACCACATTCAACATTTATAATGAAAAAACAATATGTGCCATTAAATTTTGCCACTATGATAAAAGTGTATTCCTGTTAGAACCACAACATCTGGTGCAAGTCAAATATTTTTTTGCCATAAATAGAGAAAAATCAAGTTATTGGATGTTTGTTTAAAACCCCACAGTGTTCTTGGTTATTTAAAATAATTTTGCTGTTAATGATAAAGCATTTGTGGAAATTGAAGTTAATTAGATTTTGTGTCATGTTTTCTGATGATATGCAGCATATTTTCTTAATGATAGAATACACGATGTTTATGACTAAATTTCCTCCTTAAGTTTGGTTTTGGTATTACAAAAATTACAAATATTCATTGAACAGTTTATAAAAAATATAATTTGTAACATAGAGTTGTAAATAGAGTTTATAACATATTCTTATTTTGAGAATTAATTTTGTGTTCATTCCAATTTTTAAAATGTATTTAAAGATTTCATTTAAAATCCACATATATAACTCTGTTATACCTGTATAATTATTGTTAAAACACTTTTATAGTCTTCTACTCAAAGTAAGTGACTCAATCTATCAGAGGAAATTAGATTTCATTTCTAGTAGAACACAAAATCAAGAAAGTTTTAAAAATTAAGTCAATTCAGACCAGCCAGATAGCTCAGCTGATCACATTGCCTGCTTAAGCAGATTCAGGGATCAGGATTTGTTCACCCATGTGACATGCTGGCTTTGCCTCTGGGGTGCCTTGAGACTGAGTGTGGTGGTGCAAGCCTGTAATCCCTGTGGTCCTGTGAAAGGCACTTGATTCACTTTCCCTTGAGCAGAGTATGCTAAATTATATATTTCCTTTGACAATCACTTTTAAACTTTGGTTTGCCTGAGAATGCCTCAAAATATAGATGTCTAGGCTTCATCCCAGAGGTTTCTCTTATTTTTCTGAGGCATAGCACAGAAATTTGCATGCCTAATGAATTTTCAGGCAATACTGGTATTTCTTCTATTCCTGAGAACATACTTTAAAAACCTGTTATCTAAAGTGTTTCTAAATATAAACATTAATTGTTCCAACTCAATAAGAAAATAAGTACTCTTCACAGTCATAAATAACAATATTATATAAGTAACCTGATACTGTAGAGAAAAAAAATAAAGAAAAAAGAAAAAAAAAAAACCAATAGAGGCTAGATAGGATCTAACCATGATCAAAGTATTTTATGTCTTCAATAGCATTGGATAAGGAAAATAGTCAAGCTTTAAGATCAAATATGACACTAATTTAATATATTGCTAAATGCTATCATAAAATAAGAAAATAAAATTCCCTTACTAATTACAAAGATTTAGGTGGTTATATATTAAATGTGAAATGAGATACACAGACAGAATTATTTTAGTTTTTGGTTGAGTATTTTCATAAAACAAATTTGTAGAATATAAGTGCCCAAGATAAGAATAACACTGAAACAAGAAAGAGCATTTGGAAGTAAGATGAGTACTGCAAGAATAATGTGGGTCGAACAATTACAGAGGCACTGTAGAGAATGGCAGCATAGGTAACAGGATTTTCTGTTGCCAGATAGTTTTATGTATGAACTCGTTGAAAAATCTACCACCCCAGGTTACAGTTAATGACAGCTCAAGGTGGCTGTGAGAAAGAGCCCAAGTAACTGCTTTGTGATGACCAACTCATTCTAAAACCCCACAGACTTCTAAAGAGCTGCCAGTTTCCAATGACCGAGGGATCACTTCAATATTCCAAGCACAAGATCGTCCGTGAGTCATTCTCCAGTCATGTATAACACAACTTCAACTCCAGCCCAATCATTAAGCAAGTTTTGCTACCAAGATAGAACATCCCCACTCTCTGATTATTTGATGGCCCATCTTCTATTACGCTAGAAAGGATCATTTCAAAGTGTGATTTGAACATTTAAACATGCATAAATAGGTACAAAATGGGAGAAGCAACAAGAATTTGCTTCTTGTTGGCATTCCAGGCTTATTGGTACCATAACTGTAGGAAGACTTTTACTTTCGTTGACTCCTCCATTCATTCAGTCAACCCAAATTAGAAAACTATTTACTTATCTTCCATTTCTATATGGCAAACAAGTTCACAATATATTAAGTTATATCAAAACTTAAAAGTTAACCTTAATAAAGGCAGGGTTTTATGAAACAACAAGAGAGGGTTACAGTTTCACAGTTTTCTGTGAAAAGTGAAGAAGAGAAGTGATTGGCCATTTTTGAACGGAAGCATTTAACTAAACTGATGTGTTTTTTAAAAGACTTTAAATTTCTGTTCTGATGCTGTTTAAAAAAATTATTCTTTGCACTGCATTCTGAAATGACCAGATCAGTTACTGTTGTTGCCCTTTACAGGCTGTTTTTGTGAGGCTGTTTTAACAACATAGAATGTGGGGAGAAATGGACTATCTCTTCAGCTCTCTGCGACAAGAGCAGAGTGGGTGAGATGAGCTCTCAGGCACTCTCTTTTCAAATTATTTTATTTAAAATCTTTATCTTGGTGTGGAGCTGATGCTCCCTTCCATTTCAGATCCTGAAGTGACCTAGAAAACTTTTTGGTTAAAGGTTACTTTTGCCCTTGACTTGAACAATTTGAGGAAGAAAAGTACCCATCTTAGTGCTTTGTGTAATACTTTTTTCCTTGTAAATATTAAAGTAGTCACTAGACCAATTTAATTATTATTTCAAAATCCACTGTTGTATTTCCAAGGGCAAAGTTAAACACAAATTTTTGTGGAATCGTATAATCCTTGCTTTCCAGAAAGGAAAACTGTTCTTAGAACATGAGGATCACCACTGTATAAAAAAACTTGCTTACCAGTTCCATGGCATTAGTGTAAAAAAATGCATAAAGATTAAAAGTCACTATAAGAATGGTTAATGTAATGAACAAATTGAAAGAACAAGTTCTGCTAGGACCTTTCATACTGTTCAGAAAGTCTTTTACAGATTTATGCTCACTTTCTGCATTAAGCTTATGATTGCCAGTGAGACATGCAAAAAAATTTAAATGTTGCCCCATAGGATTTCTAAATTTTAGTATTCATGCTTTACAAATAAGTACTCCTTGTGAAAGGTACATAGTCTCCTAAGATTGATCAAATAGATTACTATAAAGAGTGCATAGAAATGTTATTTTTGAATTATGTGTAATCCCTGATTCATTTCTCCTTTTCCTTTCCTGAAATAACAGATACTTTTCCTATAGAGCTCTCAACTTCATTTACTTCCTCATGCAATTATTTGTTGGAACCTGGCTAACTTTAGTGAGAAGATTCCTGCTCTTACTGTGTTGATATTACTCTTAGAGCATTGTAAATGCTTCATGTATTTGAGTTCTGAAGTTTGGCACCTACATAATTATTATTGTCTATATTTGGTTAATTATCTCTTTATCATGTCATAATGTCTTTGACATCTCAAAACCTTCTAAATCAATTGGACTGCAGACGAGTATAGTGTCTCCTGGTCTCTTATTGTTGCTATTTGAATCAAATAACTTTTCATGTACTTTCATTTCTGTGTGTCCTTAGGCCTAAAGTGAGTCTCCAATAGACGGTATAAAGCTGTTTAATCCTTTTGTTCTATCACCTCATATTCGTCTTCATTTGTGGAAGCTCAAGCACTTGATTTACGGGATTTACTTATAGGGACAGTCTTCCTCCTGTCATTTTACTAATAGCTTCCTGTGGTCACACAGCTTATCCATCTCTCTACTTCTTTAGAGTATCAATGATATTTTGAAAACTGATATGACTTGATTACCTTGCCATTTCCTTTTGTGTGTTCATTAGATGTGATTTTGTACTCATCTTTATAGTTACATAAAACACCTCAGAGTCTCAAATATTTTGTTAAACAGAAACAAAACAATCTTAATTTCGTACAAGATTATATATTTATAGCTCCCATTGCCACGTTATCTTCTGTGTTTATTTTGTAAATTCCATAGATACACAGCATTTTTAATATATTTGGCATTAAATCATGTGCACCAATGTTGAAAAAGTAGAGATTCCTCTACTTGGGTGTGTTATTATTTTTTTCTAAGGGACCATGTATTTTTGTTTAATGTCATGTAACTGTCCCTTGTCCTGCATCATTTCAAATATCTTCCATTAGCATATTTTTAGAGCAGACATAGCAGCTAACAACAAGGCTCTCCTTTAGCTTTTACTTTTTAATTTGGAAAAACATCTTCATTCCAACTTTAATTTTTAGGTTTTTTTTTTTATGGTATCAGTACATTTGCCTCAGTACGTGCAGTTTGTAGCCATCTTAGGGTGTGGAGCTGTTTACCTACCATAGCTTCTTTGCTTCTCTTACCCTCACTCAAATTCTCATATCCTGACTTTCATTCTTGTTGTTATTACTAATTTTAATGCATCTTATGGTACATAATATTTACAGTCACTGAGGATTTTAGCTTCCTCATGGCATGCCTTCATTCTACTTGCTTTTCTTTTCCCTGTTCTTCACACTTCAATCTTGTTCCCTGGAGCTGCTTTCTTGTTTAAGAGATTCATCTGTTTTCCCTTCTATTCATCATTTGTTATTATCTTTGTACTTTGTCACACTCAGAGTAAAGATGCCATACTCTATTTAAGGCTGAGGGCCTAGTTTATTTTGCTCAACACTGTATTTTTTCAGGTATATACATTTACCTAAAATGGATATTTTAATATTTAATTATATTTATATTAATTATTATATTAATTATATTTAATACTATTATTAATCTTCATAGGTGAGTGCTGTGAAAATTGGATTTATATCTGCAGAAAATTAAAACTGGACCTCCATCTCTCACCACATGCTAAATTAAAGTCAAATTGAATGGAAAATATAAACATCAAAACAAAAAAAATCTAATATAGGTAAAATACTTGAAGACAGAAGGATAGCAAAAGATTTTCCTTAGATAAACACTGTTGTACATGAAATGACAATAAATGATAACCACAAAACAGCAGCAAAAAATATTCAACTTTATTTTTGAAGGATAAATTTATAAGACACCTGTTTTGCATAACTTTCCTTTTCCTCCCCTCCCCTCCCCTC
>PVJA010023474.1:0-32800 GCA_004027025.1 Myocastor coypus | reverse complement strand
TCCAGTAGCTTTTTGGTGGAGTTCTTTGGGTCTTCTAAGTAGATTATCATGTCATCTGCAAATAGTGAAAGTTTTACTTCTTCTTTACCTATTCTTATTCCTTTTATTTCTCTTTCTTGTCTAATGGCTGTAGCTAATGACTCCAGAACTATATTGAATAGAAGTGGCAATAGGGGGCATCCTTGTCTTGTACCAGATTTGAGAATAAAAGACTTCAGTTTTTCCCCATTTAGAATTATGCTAGCTGTTGGATTGTTGTAGATGGCTTTTATCAGGTTGAGGTAGAGGCCCTCTATTCCAATTTTCTGTAGGACTTTGAACATGAATGAGTGTTGCACTTTGTCAATGGCCTTTTCGGCATCAATTGAGACAATCATGGAATTTTTGGTCTTGGCTCTGTTGATATAGTGTATTGCATTTATAGATTTGTGTATATTGAGCCATCCTTGCGTCCCTGGAATGAATCCTACCTGGTCGTGATGTATAATTTTCTTGATGTTTTGTTGTATTCTAATGGCTAGGATTTTGTTGAGAATTTTTACGTCTATGTTCATGAGAGAAATTGGTCTGTAGTTCTCTTTTTTAGTTACATCTCTTTCTGGTTTTGGTATCAGTGTAATACTTGCCTCTAGGAATGATTTTGGAAGGATTGCTTCTTTTTTAATTTTATTGAAGAGTTTGAGGAGTATTGGGTTATGTCTTCTCTAAATTTCTTGTAGAATTCAGAAGTGAATCCATCAGATCCAGGACTTTTCTTTGTTGGTACACTTTTTACTACAGTTTGTATTTCATTGGCTGTTGTTATTGGGTTATTGAGAATTCTAATATCTTCTTGATTCAGTTTTGGTTGTTTGTACTTTTCTAGGAATCTGTCCATTTCATCTGTGGCTTCAATTCTGTGAGAGTAAAGATTCTCAAAGTAACTATTTATGATCCTCTGTATCTCTGCTGGGTCTGTAGTAATTTCACCCTTTTCATTCCTTATTGCTTGAATTTGAGTCCTTTCTTTCCTGTTTTTGATGAGGTTAGCTAGGGGCTTATCAATCTTATTTAATCTTTCAAAGAGCCAGCTTTGGGATTCATTAATTCATTGTATTGTTTACTTTGTCTCAATTGAATTGATTTCTTCTCTAATCTTTATAATTTCCTCCTGCCTTTGGGCTTTGGATTTCATTTGTTCTTCCGTTTCTAGTCGGTTTAAGTGTTGTGTAAGATTGTTTATTTGTTCTCGTTCTATTTTCTTATTGTGTGAGTTCAGAGCTATAAATTTCTCTCTGAGAACTGCTTTCATTGCATCCCACAAATTCCGGTAGGTTGTGTTTGAATTTTCATTAAATTGTAGATACTGTTTAATTTCATCTGTAACCCATTGGTTGTTGAGAAGAGTGCTGTTTAGTTTCCATGTAGTCCTGGAATTCCTATGGTTTCTTTCGTCATTTATTTCCAATTTGATTGCACTGTGGTCACATAATATGCATGGGATAATTTCTGTTTTCTTGCATCTACTTAAGAATGATCTATGGACTAATATGTGATCTATTTTAGAAAATGTCCCATGTGCAGGTGAGAAAAATGTGTATTTTGAAGTGGGGTGTAACACTCTGTGTATGTCCACTAAGTCCAGTTGTTCCAAGTTCTGATTAAGTTCTGCCACTTCTTTGCTGATTTTTTGTTTGCTTGACCTATCTTTTTCAGATAAGGGAGTGTTGAGGTCTCCTGTTAAGATTGTAGTATTGGATATGAGATTTTTCAGGTCCGTTAAGTTTTGTTTTATATAGCTTGCTGCTCCCATGTTGGGTGCATACATATTTATGAGTGTTACCTCTTCAACATGAACTTTTCCTCTAACCAGTATGTAGTGGCCTTCTCTATTTCTTTTGATCAGTCTTGGTTTGAAGTTTAGAATGTCTGTAAAGAGGATTGCTACCCCTGCTTTTTTTTGAGGTGCTGGAGCATGTAGTATTGTTTTCCAACCTTTAACTTTAAGCCCATGAGTTTCTTTATGGGTTAAATGTGTTACTTGTATGCAGCATATTGTTCGGCTCTGTTTCCTTATCCACTCTGCAAGTCTACTTCTTTTAGTTGGAGAATTGAGTCCATTTACATTGATGGTTATAATTGAAATGTATTGACTTATGGTTGACATGACTCTTTTTTGCTACTGTTTACCACTTTTCCTCCTATGTTTAGTTGGTTGTTCTATTTGGTGGGATCTTTCTGTTCTCATTTGTTGAATTTGGGTCGTTTTGGTCCCTCTCTAAAATATTTGTTAGAATATTGTGTAGCACTGGCTTTGATGTCATGAAATTCTTTAGTTGTTCCTTGTCATGGAAATATTTCACTTCTCCCTCATACTTGAAGGAGAGTTTTGCCAGGTATAGTAATCTGGGTTGAAATTTGTTTTCATGGAGGACTTGAAGCACTCTGCTCCATGCTCTTCTTGACTTCATGGTTTGTGAAGAGAAATCCGCTGTTATTCTGATGGGTTTTCCTTTAAATGTAATCTGTTTCTTTTCTTTAGCAGCTTTTAGTATATTATTCTTCAGCTGGATTTCTGGTATCTTGACTGTTATATGTGTTGGCGTGTTTTTAGTTGGGTTGATGTTATTTGGAGTTCTGTAGGCTTCAGTTAGCCGAATGTCCAATTGTTTTCTCATATTTAGGAAGTTTTTTGCTATTACTTCTGCCCTTATTCTTTTTATATCATTTGTATTGACTCCTTTCTCATTGATTCCCATTAATCTCACATTGTTCATTTTTGCATCGTCTTGCAGATGTTGAATTATTGTTTCCTGCATTCTGGTTGTTTTTAAAAGATCCTTTCTTACTCTTTCACTGTCTGCAACTTTGTCTTCAAGATCCGAAACTCTATCTTCACTTTCGTTCATACGACTGCCAACTTGTGATCGAGATTTTATTTTCTTGTATATCTGTTTGAAACTGTTTCATGCGATCTATTTCTTTCCTATATTGCTCCCTCAGGGAGTCTATCATTTTTCTATTCTCCTCTAATTTTTTATTGATGTCTTCTTGGATAGTGTTGAAGTCTGTCATTATAGTTATCCTTTCTCTCTCTAATTCAGAGATTATTTCTGTTCTGTTCTCTTACTTTTGTGTAGTTGTTCCCCTACTTGGGATGCTATTGATTTAGACATGTCTTTGTTAACTTTAGATATTATTTCTGCTCTGATGTCCTCTATATATTTCTCCAGTCATTTTTCCACTTCATGTATTTCTTTTTTTACTTCAGATGTTATCTCTGATCTCAGTTGCACTATAAGTTTCTGCACTTGTCTGTCTGCTTCAGATGCTACCAATTCAGAGGTTTCATCTGCATGATTCCCATTTTCTTCCATGGTAGTGTCTTCTGTATTTGATTTGGCTGGGCAGGGGCCCTGAGATCGCATCCTACTCCTTCCTGTTACCATTTTGTATGGAAGCGACCTCCGCACTTTGGTGGCGTTATGCTGTGTGTATGGGCGTTTGCTTTGGAGATTCCAAGTTGGTTCCCATATAGAGGTTCCTGGCTCTGTGTTGGAGTTCGGGCTGCTAGCTGCTGTGAAGCCCCGTGGGTGTGGTCTGGAGGTAGCTGGAGGTGGAGCTTTGGGATTGAGTAGTCCTGGTAGGCTCCTGGACCAGATCGGTTGCCAGACGAGATGTATGATGGGTTCGGTACTGGAGCTTGGGCTGCAGGGGTTCATAAAAAGAGTGGGGGGAGCAGGGAATGGGAAGGCGGGCCAAGGATCCTGACCCAGCCGGCGCGCGGGCCTGGCTGGCACCGGATCGGGGCTGGAGCAGGAAGTTAGTCGCAGGAACACAGAGGAGAGGCAGAGGGGCAGAGGCACCTTACCCGCAGCGGCTGTTCGGGCCTGGCTGGCATCGGATCGGGGCTGGAACCTCATTGCTACTTATTGAAACTATTTTATTTATTTATTTATTTATTTATTTATTTTTTGAAAGGCCACATTTGTTCATGCAGGATTTTAAGATAACTATGCTTGATCTTTGTTTTTAGATTTTTAAATTCATACTTTTCAATACTGTATTTACATTCCTTTTCTTATCCAAAGTGAAGATTTCTTGTGCTCCTTTAATTACCTGAATTGTTAAATGTTAGAATTCAAAGGTGGATTTAAACATGAAAAATATTGTAAGATGGGGATTTGACCCACAGCATTTACTGTTCAAATCTGCTTGATCCAGTAAGTTGGTACAGTGATTCACTCTACTTAATAGGGTAGCTGGCTGCATACCTTTCTTGCTCTCTGTTATTCAATAGGTAAATTCTTTGCATTTATTTCTCTAAGGACTTCAACTTTAATAAAATTCTGTATACTAACTTTTTCTTCACTTATATTCATTTAAATTGACCACTGAAATTGAAATGGCTGGTGGACTCAAAATTTTGTTAATTTCATCAAATTTTAAATATATATTGGCCCAGCAGGATGGCTCAGTGGTCTAAAGCACCTGCAGTCGCCTGCAGGTACCACGGTTCGATCCATCCGGCACCACATGCTGCACCAGCCCTGCCCTCAGGGCAGGCTAAGCCAGCCATAAAATTAAATAGGCAAACAAACGAAACTTCTGAAACAAGAAAAATAAATAAATAAATAAAATTAAAAATTAAAAAAATATATAGGGCCAAGGATATAGCTCAACACTGCAATGCCTGCCTGGGCTAGTGTGACATCATGAATTCAATTTTTGATTCCTGAATTGTTAATTAGAAAATTAGGACTCTGCCATTCAACTCCTGGAAATAAGGATTTCTTTCATATGTTCATAGACATAGAACATGATCTAATTTAAGTAATGATGTACACTAATTTAAATGTTACTTTGTTATTGCATAATTATTGTATAGTTGATCCTCAAGCCATAAGTCATCAAAGTAGATATATATGGACTTGGGCTTCTGAGTTCAAATACACGTACACTATGCCATCTTTTTTGTTTAGACTGCTCAACCTCAGTGCAACACACTGTTTCTACCCTGTGTTTTAAGATCAGGGCTGGGGATACAGCTCAGTGATATATGCCTGGCAAGTGTGAGGCGTGAGGCCCTGAGTTTGGTTCCTACTTAAAAAAAAAAAAAAAAAAAAAAAAAATTAAAAAAACATTATGGCACAAAATAGCCAAATAAACATCATAGTTTAAAATTTAAAGCATAATAGAATGTGTGTCACTTTGGCATATTGGAAAATCAAAAAGCTAAAGCATAACCTAGGAATCATCTGTGCTAGGTATTCATCAGTAATCTTCTTGACATTGATTTTATAAGATCAATTTGAGAATCTTCTTGCATTTTTAAGTTGAAGTGTAATTCATTTCTTTTTAAATGACTTGGTTAAGTAAAGACTAGATGAATGTCTTTGCAATTACAATTTTATTGTTTGAAGTTAGATGGTAGAAAATATCCCAAATTTAACACAGAAAAATAACTGCATTTTATTTAGAGAGACTGTTTCAAATAAGTTATTCTTATCAGCTTTAATAGTAACTCCTTGATATTATAGTTAATTTTCTAAACACTTATAGTTTTTTCCACCAAAGCTTAATGTAAAATCTTGGGAAAATTTCTTTCTTACAGGGCTGATCCCTTGTCCAACATGGTTCTCACCTTCAGTACCAAAGAAGATGCAGTTGCCTTTGCAGAGAAAAATGGTATGATATATTTCAGTTTTTTCTTCTGTATAAAATCAAGATATAATTTTATATCAACTTTAATTAAAGCTATTTATGAATATAGAATGCGAACTAAAAAGAAAGCTTTCGATGAATCTAAATCAGTGGTATTTGTATTTATTATTGCAGTAGAATACCTCCTCAAAAAACAAAACAAGTAAAATATAGTGTTCAGTGTTACTTGTAAAAGCCAAAGCACTCCAGTTTGAAGGGGCAGGTAATAAAGCCTCTTGTCTTAACACCTGCTTCATTGCTAATCCCTGAGTAATCACTAAAGTTTGTTTATCTTAAATCTTAGTTGAATTTATCATAAGATGGCCTATTTAGTTTGGATGTCCCTATTATCTTACTTTGAACCAAAATTTGGTAGCTATTCCTCCATGTAATCTCTCTTTAATTACTTGAAAATGATTTTGGTTTTTTTTGTTTGTTTGTTTGTTTTTGTTTTTCTGCAAGGTTTTATTCCAGAGGGGCTCAGTCCTTCTTGGCAGCTGCCTTCCTCATGGTGGTCAGCATGTTGCTCAGTTCCTCACGCTTCCTCTTGGCACAGATGTTGCTCAGCTCCTCACGCTTCCTCTTGGCACAGATGTGCGTCCCTACCCTTGTCTTGATGAGCTTGAGGGCATATTTGTCCTTAGAAACCTTGAGCAGCTCCATGGCACACTGCTTGGAGGGGGCAAAGCTGTGCACCTCCCTTACCATGTCTTGCACAAACTTGATGTGTTTGGTGAGGTGTCCATAAGAGTGGCTGTGCCTCGGTTTGCTCACATTCTTAGTCACCTTGTGGACCTTGTTAAGACCCATGGCCATGGGATAATGTAGGGCCATGGCTACTACTCTGCAGTGGTTGCTGTGGAGGATGAAAATGTTTATTATATTAACTCTTAACGTTTTCTTTAAGCTAAAGTATTTACATTTTCTACTTTTCTAGGTATGGTAGGCCTAATACCAGTTATAATCTCAACTGTGCCTTTGATTAATGAAGGCTAAAAATATAATAGCTTTGGGGGCATACATGTTACTGTTTGTTTACAGTGATCTTGTTATTGGCAAAAATGCAAAACATCTTTTCCCCCTTCATCTTCTGCTGTTAAGCCCACACAGACTAGTGAAAAGAAGGATGGGATAAGAACAGTCTGTGTCTTATTCCTATTATACCTTTGAAGTTGTATGATTTTGAATGAATTTCATAGTAGATTTGTGTTTCTTCATGTTTGAAATAGTTTTTAACTCATGCAGTGGGAATATATACATACACACACACACACACACACACACACATACTTACACACACCTGCTCCGTGGACACTTGCTAGTGATGGGTTCTGACTCTCCTCACTCCTGTTGGTATTTCTGACCCTTATTTTGTCCTGTAGGATCACATACACTTCTGTAATGTGTGAACCTGATGCATTCTGTTGGACATAGTAGAAAATCTCCAGAATTTAGCACTGAAAAAGATAGGTTCTAGATGGTCAGATTGAATTTGACTGTACTTCTTCCTCACTTTATAATATTTAAAAATTTATGAATATTTATATCTTCATGATCAAAGCCGAGGGTTGCAGGTATGTAGTACAATGGCAGAAGTCATGCTTAGTATGTAGAAAGCTCCAATTGTAATCCTCAGGACTATTACCTTCCAAAAAGGGTCTAAAACAGAACTACTTGGATTTGAATACATGCTGAGTAATTGATTTTATATGTTTCCTCATTAAAAAAAAAAAAAATTGGTGGCACGTGCCTGTACTCACAGTACTTGTGAGGCTGAAGCTGCAGGATCATTGCAAGTTGAAGGCCAGCCTGGGCTAAATAGTAAGACCTTGTCTCAAAAACGCCAAAATACATGCATGTATGCATGCATACATACACACACACATACAATAAAGTCAGATGCTTAAAATAGGATCTGACCCATAGTAACTATATAATAGTATGTCAGACATATCCAAATATGTTGTTAGTAATAGATTTCAAAACAATTTTTTTAAATATAACTGCAATTCCATATTAACCTTTTTTGGCAAGTCCTGAATTTTTTAATTATATAAATGTTTTAAAAATGGTCTGTCCTACAAGCAGGCACAGGGCCCAGGGCTTTGATCCCTGGATCTGCTGTGCTGGCCCCGCCCCTGGGGCATGCTGAGGCGACAGTTGAGACTGGGCATGGTATTGCATGCTTGTAATCCCAGCTCTTGAGAGGCTATAAACAGGCAGATCACTACAGTTCCGATCTAGTAGTGAGATTCTGAACACCCTGTAGACCCTTCCTTAAAAAATACAGAAAACAAAAAAGGTCTTTTAAGTTACTATTCTTATTTTAAACATTGTCATAATATTTTAATTTAGAATATTGAAACTGAACTGGAATATAGTTATCAAAACAGTTCTATTAGTGTTCTCTATCCTTTCTTGCTACCATATTTCAGTCTGACACCTTGAAAATTACTCATTTGTAGTCTATAATAGACATTTAATAACAGTAACTTAATTAAATCCCTGGTTCATATCTAAGTAGTAACAAGGACTACATGATTACAGTTGTCATGTGAATTAATAGATGTTAACACACCGCTGCTGCTGTTGAAATTAGCTGTCTTTCCAATATAATTTTTATGTTCCTAGGAAAGAAAATTGAGTAAATTATCAAAATCATTTAAAAAAATACAATTTGAACAAGCTTATTTAGAAAACTATGGGCTAACAGGATCATGATTTTTGAACTGTGATACAGAAAGAAATATGCCTATCTTGACTACTGCTTTGTCACCAGCATTTTTGCACAAAATTTAACATATAATGGAAAATTCGTGGGCTCGGGAGATAGCTCTGTGGCATAAGTGCCTGCTTGGCAAGTGCAAGGTCATGAGTTCAAACCCCGGTCTCGCCAAAAAAAAAAAAAAAAAAAGGAAAATTTGTGTCTGGTGAAGTTACAGATTTTTTTTTTTTTTTGAATTTTTTTAATTTTAGAGAGTTAAAAATAGAAGAAACAGAAAAAAAACTGTAACAAGTTATGAGTACATATAGTACAGAATTTCAAAACAAGAAAAATTTAACAATGGTTGCATTATATATTTTCATCATCAAATCAGTATAGATCAACAGACATAGGTATGTAAGACTGTTCAAACAATTAAACATTAACACTTTCAATAAACATTATTTTTTTTAACTCTTCCAGATGTATTTTCTGTTTAAGTCACTCTTTTAAAAAAAAATTATAGGGGTTGAGAATGCAGAAAACACAAGGTCCTGAGTTTCATTCCTGGTACCGCCCAAAATTAATTAATTAATTAATCGATTTATTTATTCATTCTTTTGAATCCTTACACTAGGGAGACTACAATATTTGTATATGTAGATCTGGTTTATTTCACTTATGAGTATATGTTCAAGATACATCCATTTATATATGAAGTCTTCTAGTTTATCATTCCTTATAGCTGAGTAATATTCCATTTTATGAAAATACCACATCTTTTTCAACCATTCTTCAGAGGATGGGCGTTTTGGTTGTTTCCACGATTTAGCTATAGCAAGTTGTGCTACTATGAACATAGGTGCACAGATATCGCTATGGTATGATGTTTTCAGTTCTTCTGGAAAAATTCCCAGTAGGGGGATAGCTGGATTGAATGGGATTTCCAACTCTAGTTTTTTAAGGAGTCTCCACTGCTTCCCATAATAGTTGCAACAGTCTGCATTCCTAGCAGCAGTGGAGAAGTGTTCCTTTTCCCCCACAGCCTCCCCAACATTTGTTATTGATTGATTTCTTTATGGTAGCCATTCTTTCTGGGGTGAGATGGTATATAAGTGTTGTTTTGATTTGCATTTCCTGGATGGCTAGTGATGTGGAGCATTTCTTCATGTATTTATAGGCTTGCTGAATTTCTTTTTCTGAGAAGTGTGTGTTCATTTCACATGCCCATTTCTGGACTGGATCTTTGAATTTTGGGACCCTAATAGTTTTTTTTAGTTCTTTATAAATTCTAGATAGAAGACCTTTATTTGAATGTTCATTAGTTAAAATCTTTTTGAAATTTGTGGGTTGTCTTTTCATTCTGTTGGTAATTTCGTTTGACATGAGAGAACTTCTCTGCTGGAGGAGGTCCCATTTGTTGATTCTGTCAAGTGTTAAACGTGCATTTTGATTCTTGTCCATGAACTCTTTGCCTACCCCAATGTCTTTAAGATTTTCTCCAACTTTCTCCTCTAGGAGGCTTAGGGTTTCTCTTTTAATATTTAGATATTCGATCCATTTTGATTTTAGTTTAGTGTATGGTGATAGATCTGGGTCAAGTTTTGCTTTTCGACATGTGGAGAGACAGTTTTTCCAGCACCATTTGTTAAAGAGGCTATCTTTCTTCGAGTAAACATATTTGGCCCCTTTGTCAAAAATAAGGTGGTTGCATGTGTTTGTATTTACTTCTGCATCTTCTAATATATTCCACTGATCCTGAGGTCTATTTTTTTTTTTTTTCCAATACCATGTTGATTTTATCATGGTAGCTCTGTAGTATAATTTTAAGTCAGGAATTGTAATGCCTCTTGCCTTACCTTTGTTGCCCAGGATTGTCGTTGCAATTCTGGGTCTTTTTGGTTCCAAATAAATTTTAGGAATGACTTCTCCAGGTCTGTGAGGTATGCTGATGGTATTTTGATAGGAATTAAATCCGTATAACAGTTTAGGGAGTATGACCATCTGCATGGTGTTGGTTCTTCCTATCCAGGAGCAGTGAATATCTGTCCATTTTCTGAAATCCTCTAGGATCTCTTTTTGCAGAGTACTGTAGTTTTCATTAAAAAGCTCTTTTACTTCTTTAGTTAGCTTAATTCCTAAGTATTTCATTTTCTTCGGTGCTATTGTAAACGGTATTGTTTCTCTAATTTCTCTCTCAGTGTGTTGGTTATCTATATAGAGGAAAGCCATTGACTTTTGCGTATTGACTTTGTAAACTGCTATGCTACTGAATTTCTGTATTAATTCCAGTAGCTTGTTGGTGGAGTTTTTGGAGTCTTTGAACTAGATTGTCATGTTATCTGCAAATAATGGTAATTTAACTTGTTCTTTACCTATTTTTATTCCTTTTATTTCTCTCTCTTGTCTAATGGCTGTAGCTAATGATTCCAGAACTTTATTGAAATAGTAATGGTGATAGAGGACATCCTTGGCTTGTACCAGATTTGAGAGTAAAAGACTTCAGTTTTTCCCCATTTAGAATTATGTTAGCTGTTGGATTATCATAGATGGCTTTAATCAGATTGAGGTAGAGGCCCTCTATTTCAGCTTTCTGTAGGACTTGGAACATGAATGAGTGCTGGACTTTGTCAAAAGCCTTTTCTTCATCAATTGAGACAATCCTGTGATTTTTGGCTTTGGCTGTATTGATATAGTGTTATCACATTTATAGATTTGCTTATATTGAGCCATCCTTGCATTCCTGGAATGAATCCTACCTGGTCATGGTATATAATCTTCTTGATGATTTGTTGTATTCTAGTGGCAAGGATTTTGTTGAGAATTTTTGCATCTATGTTCATGAGAAAAATTGGCTTGTAGTTCTCTTTTTTAGTTGTGTCTCTTTCTGGTTTTGGTATCAGTGTAATACTTACTTCTAGGAATGATTTTGGGAGGATTGATTTTCAATTTCATTGAAGAGTTTGAGAAGTATTGGGCTTATGTCTTCTCTAAATTTCTTGTAGAATTCAGTGGTGAATCCATCAGGTCCTGGACTTTTCTTTGTGGGTAGGCTTTTTATTACATTTTGTATTTCATTGGCTGTTTTTGGATTGTTGAGAGTTCTTATATCTTGATTCAGTTTTGGAAATTTATACTTTTCTAGAAATCTGTCCATTTCTTCTGTCTTCAATTGTGTGAGAGTAAAGATTCTCAAAGTAGCTATTTAGGATCCTGTGAATCTCTGTTGGGTCTGTAGTAATTTCACCCTTTTCATTCCTTATTGCTTGAGTTTGAGTCCTTTCCTCTTTCTGATGAGGTTAGCTAGGGGCTTATCAATTTTATTTAATCTTTCAAAGAATAAACTTTTTGATTCATTAATTCTTTGTGTTCTTTTCTTTGTCTCAAATGAATTGATTTCTGCTCTAATCTTTATAATTTCCTCCCATCTTTGGGCTTTGGATTTTGTTTGCCCTTCCTTTTCTAGTCAGTTTAGGTGCTGCATAAGAGTATGTATTTGTTCCCATTCTGTCTTCTTAATAAGTGAGTGCAGGGCTATAAATTTCCCTCTAAGAACTGCTTTCATGGTATCCCATAAATTCCGGGAGTTGTGTTTTGAATTTTCATCAAGTTGTAGATATTGTTTAACTTCTTTTTTAATTTCATCTGTAACCCACTAATTGCTGCAAAGGGTGTTATTTAATTTCCACGTATTTCTGGGGTTCTGGTGGTTTCTTTTGTTACTTCCAGTTTCATTGCACTGTGGTCAGATAGTATGCATGGGATAATTTGTTTTCTTGCATACTTTTAAGCATGACCTATGGATTAATATGTGGTCTGTTTTAGAAAATGTCCCATATGCAGCTGAAAAAAATGTTTATTCTGAAGTGTTTGAATGGAACACTCTGTGTATGTCTACTAAGTCCAATTGTTACAGGTTCCAATTCAGTTGTGCTACTTCTTTGCTAAGTTTTTGTCTGCTTGACCTATCTTTTAGGGATAAAGGGATGTTAAGTTCTCCTGTTAAGATTGTGGTATTGGATATGAGATTTTTCATGTCCATTAAGATTTGTCTTATATAACTTAGTGCTTCCATGTTGGGTGGATACATGTTTATGAGTGTTACCTCTTCATCTTAAATTTTTCCCCTAACCAGTATGTAGTGGTCTTCTTTGTTTCATTTGACAAAACTTGAAGTTTAAAGCTGTCTGCAAACTAGATTGCTACCCCTGTTTTTTTTCTGAGGTGCTGGAGCATACATTGTAGTATTGTTTTCCACCCTTTAACTTCTGACCTATGAGTTTCTTTGTAAGTTAAGTGTGTTTCTTATATACAGCATATGGTTGGATCTTGCTTCATTATCCACTCTGCCAGTCTATATCTTTTAATTGGAGAATTGAGTCCATTTACATTGATGGTTATAATTGAAATGTATTGACTTATTTATTTTTATGGTCGGCTCAGCCTGCCCTGAGGGCAGGGCTGGCACAGCATGTGGTGCCGGGGATCTTGCCTAAGCTTTCCTAAGCAGGTGCTTTAGACCACTGAACCATCCTGCCGGGTCCAAAATGTATTGACTTATGAGTGATATGTCTTTTATTTACTACTGTTTACTCCTTTTTCTCCTGTTAATTGGTTGCTCTATTTGGTGGGTTCTTTCTGGTCTCATTTGTAGAGTTCAGGTCATTTTGGTCCCTCTGTAAAACAATTTTTTAGTAGTCTGTGTAGGGTTGGCTTTGACACATGAAATTCTTTAGTTGTTCCTTGTCATGGAAGTATTTCACTTCTCCCTCATACTTGAGAGTTTTGTGGGGTATAGCAGTCTGGGCTAAGATTTGTTTTCATAGAGGACTTGAAGCACTCTCTGCTCCATGCTCTTGTTGACTACATGGTTTGTGAAGAGAAATCTGCTGTTATTCTGATGGGTTTTCCTTTAAATGTGATCTATTTCCTTTCTCTAGAGGCTTTTAGCATATTCTCATGCTGGATTTCTGGGATCTTGACGATTATATGTCTGGGTGTGTTTTTAGTCAGGTTGATGTTATTTGGAGTTCCACATGCCTGAATGTCCAATTGTTTTCTCATCTTTGGGAAGTTTTCTGCTGTTACTTCTGCCTATATTCTTTTTGTATCATTTGTATTGACTCCTTTCTCTTTGATTCCTATTAATCTCATGTTGTTCATTTTTGCATCACATCATCTTGAAGATATTGAATTATTTTTTTCCTGCATCGTGGTTGTTTTTTTTTTTTTTTGTGGGACCAGGGTTCAAACTCACGACCTTGCACTTGCCCAGCAGGCACTTGTGCCTCGGAGCCATCTCCCCAGCTCCCCAATCGTGGTTGTTTTTAGAAGATCCTTTTTTACCTTTTCATTAGCTGCAACTGTGTCTTCAAGATTTGAAACTGTCTTTGCTTTCGTTCATACAGTGTTACCAGCTTGTGATTGAGATTTTCTTTTCTTGTATATCTCTTTGAAACTTTCATGCAATCTATTGGGAATCCATCATTTTTCTGTTCTCCTCCAACTTTTTTTCATATAACTTTCATTATAGTTATCCTTTCTGTCTCTAATTCTGAGATTATTTCTGCTCTGATCTCCTGTCTACCTTTCTGTAGTTGTTCCTCCTCTCTACTTTTCTGTAGTTGTTCCCCTGCTTTAGATGCTATTAATTTACAGAGGTGTTTTTTAACTTCAGCGGTTATTTCTGCCCTGGTTTCCTCTATACATTTCTGCAGTTTTTCCACTTCAGAGTCTATTAATTTATGCATTTATTTTTTTTTTAATTCACATGTTATCTCTGATCTGAGTTGGTGTATACGTTTCTGCACTTCTCTGTCTACCTCAGAAGCTATTGATTCAGAGGTTTCATTTGCATGTTTCCCATTTTCTTGTAAGGTAGTGTCTCCTGTATCTGTTACAGGTGGGCTTGGGGCCTGAGATTGCCGCTCGCTCCTTGTCTGTATCATTTTGTATAGCAGTGACCTTTGGACCAGGGCTCTGTGCCCATGGGTTAGCCATTTAGTCCAGGCTGCTAGGTTGGCTATGTTGCTTATAGGCCAGGGGAGGGAGGTCTCACTCACCTGGCGGGCCTCGCTGCTGTTTAGGCTAAGCTTGCTTCAGGCTGAAGGTCTGACTCACATGACAGACCTGGTGCTGGATAGGCTGTGCACACGGTGGCCCAGAGGAGGTCTCAGGTGGCCGGAGGTCTCATATGGGCCAGAGTTCTCAAGTGGGCCGGAGGAGGTCTTGGTTAATGATATTTCTTAAGCATCTGGAGCCACTCTCTTTCCTATGAAATTTTTCATTATATTTCTCTGTTAGGTGTGGAAGGAAGATCCAGGTTCATATTCCTCCAACCTTTTACCAATAGGAATGAATCTAAATGCAGGTGCTTACTGGGGAATTTGGTAATGATCCTCCCTCTTAGGATTGTATAAAATTCACTGTGAGTCCAATTCACTGTGATGCTTGTCACCTGCTTGGTTTCACATTCACCATTATGTTTCCTTAACTAGCTAAGGCCTGCTTCTTCAGCTATAGTAGAACTAAAATCTAAATAAACACAGTATTGGCGTTTTACAGAATCCTAAGAGGGAGGGTCATTACCAAATTCCCCAGTAAGCACCTGCATTTAGATTCACTTCTGTTGGTAAAAGGTTAGAAGAATATGAACCTGGATCTTCTTTCCATACCTAACATGTTATGAGGTAGCACACAAGGTTTTGGTAATTTGTGGAATTTAAAAAAAAAGTTCAAAGCTGTTTTATGTAAAAACTACTGGGTTAAGAGGTTGGTTCCTGGGCTGGGGATAGTGCTTAGCTGTCATGTGTAAGAGCCTGTGTTCAGTCTCTAGCACTGCACACACCCACACAACAGAAGCTAGGATTCTGACTCCACAGTCCTCATCCTCACAGGACAGCTTGAAAGAATCATACTTCACTACACATAGCCTTTGATACATACATTTGTTCATCACTGGAATGAGAGGGTTATTTGGTTAACACCCAGAATTGTATACTTAAGAGATGTTAAGTCTGTGGACTATGTTACATGTTTGTCTGTTATTGTCTATTCCAGTAACCTACTTGTGTCTTCTAACAGGGAATAGATTCTTCTTGATAGGTGATTCTGTGTTCATAGTCCAATCTATTATGAAGGTAATGCATTTATGAGCATTAAAGGCCACTTTTTAATATTACTAGAAATAGATTAGTGTAAAACTGTCACATAAAGAAAACAAGAAAATTTATCTGCTTTGGGAGTATTCTGAAAATGAACAACATAGCTTCTTAGTTTTCTCATTTCCCACCTGTCTGAATGTTAGGAAAAAGTCATAGTCATTGTTCACCTTCATATAAAACAGGGATTCTCAACCTGTGGGTTGCGACCCTGGCAGAGGTCCAACCAAAACACAGGGGTCACCTAAAGCCATTCCAAATCATAACCATAGCAAAAGGACAGTTTTGAAGTAGCTACCAAAATTATTTTTTGGTTTGGGGTCACTGCAATATGAGGAACTGTATTGTGGGGTCATGGCATTAGAAAGATTGAGGGCCACTAGCATAAAAATCCTATTGTAGAGACTCAGTATAATGAGGAATAAGATTGCTAGATTTACTTTCTAGAAAAATAGACTAATGTCCTATAATTAGATTTTGAGACTTAGACAACAAATGTCATCATTACAAGAGCTAACATTTATAGACACTAAGTAGTAATCCTGATAACTCTATGAAGAATGAAGAGCTATTCTCATTTTGTAGTCCAAGGAAACTGAGGTTTAGAGACATTAAGTATCAAGTCACATACTTATTAGTGAGCAACATTTATTTGAGGAGAACCACTCACTTGGGGCCCCCTTCTGTCCCTGTCACAGACAGTAACTTTCTTTCTTAATAAATATGTTCTGCTCATAAAAAAAAATAAATAAAACAGTCACGTTCATTCACTTATGTATTGTCTGTGGTGGCTTTTCCATGACAGTGGTAAAATTGAGTAGTTTGATAGAAACCATATGGCCCCCAAAGCCTGAAAATAATTACTGGTTGGCCCTTTACAGAAAAAGATTAGCTAATCTCTGGTTGTCTAAGTCTTAAAATTCTGACATTTTAATACATTCACAAGTACACTATACTGTATTCAAACATCTTCAGAGGTCTATGCCAGTGAATTATTTAATTGATAAAGACCTTCATAATATGAACACTAACTTGTCACCAAAGCACTGATCTTACCTATGCTACTGTAGGATGATGCAGATGTCCTTTCTGCCATTCTCATTCATATTGTTTTTCTTAACTCTATCCCTACCTGTGAAATTCATCTTTGTCTTTAAAACCAACTTCATATGCAATGTCCTTTCCTAATACTTTGTGTAGTATGATGCTGGAAATTGACCCCAGGGCCTTGCACATGCTTTGCAAATGCTGTATCACCTAGCTACGTCCTTAAGTCCCTTATTCCACATTCCACCCCCCTCATCTCTCACCCTTACTGGATGAGCTCTAATATCTACACTATGGGATAGCTCACACTGTGCTATCTTACCTTGCCTACTAAGTTATAAGCACCTGCAGGGAAAATATCCTCATTTGTTTTTAATCTGCTCAATAAAAAGGAACGGTAAATTTAGTAAAGGAACGGTAAATTTAGTAATCTTGTGCATTATTTTCCAAACTTTTAAACTTTTCTATAAATCACTAATTGCTGCTGCTCTTTTTTTTTTTTTTTTTTTTTTTTTTTTTTTTTTTTTTTTTTTTTTTTTTTTTTTTTTTTTTTTTTTTTTTTTTTTTTTTTTTTTTTTTTTTGTCTTTTTGAGACAGGGTCTCACGATGCAGTTGAGGCTGGCCTTGAGCTCACTTTTGTAGCCCAGGCTGGTCTCGAACTTGCACCAATCCTCCTGCCTCAGCCTCCCGAGTGCTGGGATTACAGGCGTGCGCCACCACGCCCAGCAATTTATTTCTCTTAAACCTCATTTATTTGTGTTATGGCTGGCTCAGCCTGCCCTGGGGTGGGGGTACGCAACATGTGATGCCAGGGATCAAGGAATGGTCACAGTGCTTGCCTTAACTTTCCTCTGAAGACGCTTTAGACCACTGAGCCATCTCTCTGGCCCTGCTGCTGCTCTTACTGGACCTTTTAAACCCCTTTGGAAATCTGGAGAAAGGAAATTAGGAGAATAATTAACAAATCCTTTTTTAAGGGAGAACAATTTTCATTTTGCTCCTGAAGAGTTGATAAGAGTTTCTGAATTAAACTGACAATAAATTATGAGACTAAAGAAGGGCCAGTATCAAGTGGAATCTTTTTAGTTTTTGAATAGTCTCCATACTGATTGATGATTTCCATCATGGTTTATACTATTCTGTATTCCCACTAACAACAGAGAGGGTTCCTTTTCCCCTATAGTCTCTCCTGAATTTGTTAGTATTTTGTTAATGATAGCCATTTTTTGTGGAGTAAAATGGATGAAATTTTTTTTTTTTTTTTTTTTTTTTTTTTCCGGAACTGGAGATTGAACTCAGGACCTTGCACTTGCCAAGCACAGGCATTTGTGCTCCTGAGATATCTCCCTGGCCCTTGTGGAGTAAAATGGAATCTAAGTATTGCTTTAATTTGTATTTCTCCAATGACTAGACTTGTCGAACTTTTCAGTGCGTGTATTAGCCATTTGTATTATTTCTGAGAAGTGTCAGTTCATTTCAGTTCCACACATTTTGATTGCCTCTTTTCTTTTGGGAGTTCTAGTTTAAGTTTTTTATACATTCTAGATATTAATCCTCTGTTCAAGGAATAGCTGGCAGACTTTTTTCCCATGCTATAGGTTGTCTCTTCATTCTATTGGCTGTTGCCATAACTAAAAAGAGTTAAAGATACCATATTACAGGGGTACATGTGTACCCATATATATAGCATCACAATTTATAGTAGCTAATGCTTGGAAGCTACTTAAGCATCCATTAGCAGATGAGTGGATATACAAAACAGAGTACTACTCCACCATGAAGAAGAAAGGCTAAAATATAAAGAGCAAAATAAAAGATATAGTTCTCTTGCAAAAGGGAGAGAGACAGTGGAATGAGTAGAGAGAAAAGGAAGAAGGGATTGAAAAAAAGAACACGTTTTATGTACATGTAACAACTCCCTGGGAGGATATAATCATTATGTAATGCAAACATGGGCTAGTAAAAATATATGCAATTTTGTAAAATGAAGAGCCAAATGGTTCAAATTTGGTATCTCAAGTTAACTTAATGAATAAAAGCTTGGAGTTTGGATAGGTTAGTGTTGACAGGCTGTGGGGGTGAGGGGTGGAAAGGCAGGGTAAACACAGTCTCATGAAGGTGAACACTCAGAGCAGTCTGCAAAAGAAGTGACAGGCTGTGGCAGAACCTCTCTGAGCACAACAGCAACTATTTCCAGTCTCCTCCTGTGACACAAATTAGTCTTCTCTGGTATATGGGATTGCAGGGAGTTCACAACAGTTTTATGCTGGTCTAGGAACTGCTTCTAGATGATTAAGAGAAATTCAGAGAAGGCTGGGGGGGGGGGCAAATTGTGCTGGTGGAAGAAGTTCAAGAAGACCCTGGTCCTGAGATTGTTTCTTGAGTTCAGAGAACTCAGCATGCCTACGTGCTGTTCTATAGTGTTTCATTTTATGATCCCAATTGATTGCTGTGCTAGTAAAGTACTCTGCTGTCATTTTGTGTCTGTGTGTGTATGTGTGTAAGTAAAATTAATTTGGAGTTTATCCTGAGGATTTTTTTTAAGGGTTAGCACACAAAATTGCATTACAGCACACTAAAGATGATCATTTTTCACATTATAGTTATTTCTAAATGGTGTATTACTTATTCTAAATCCTTTCCTTGTAAAGATAGTGAGATCTAGAGAAGTTATCAAAACAAGCCAGGTATGGCGGCATATGCTGATAATACAAGGAGGCAGAGGCAGGAGGATTGCTGTGAGTTCAAGACCAGCCTGAAAACTCTATTGAGAAAAGAGGGGGAAAAATTATCAAAATAAGCCTAAAATCAGTCACATCTCTTCAGTACAGTGTTTATTCTGTGATGCTCTGAAGCCTATAAGGCTTCAGATTTAGTAATCTAGATCCACAACATCCAGCTCAATAAATACCTATGGCTTCAGTGTTCAAAATGTGCCCAGTTAGAACTGAGATATGTTGTAAATGTAAAATGCACACGTTTCAAAGACTTAGTGTGAAAATCACCATTAATAACTTAGTTCATGTGAAATGATATTTTAGATATATTAGGCTAAAAAGCATGGTTAAAGTTAATTTTACTTTTTAAAAATTCTTCCATGTATCTGCTAAAAGTTTTTAATGGTGGGTGTGGCTCATACATTACCATTCACCAACACTAAGTATGTGTGAGTATAGAGTACACATTACGTTACACTCTTTCATTGACATAGTCTATAGGGTATATTTCTTTGAAAATACAGTTCTGTTCTTCAAAAGCCCACTGTGAAATACACAAATGTACATGCCCATCTTTTTAATAAGAAAGTCTTAATAATAAAAGGTTTTTTCCCTGGTATTCATGCCACTATCCTGCTTCCATCCTTATATAACTTTCTTTTATCACCTCACTTCCTTTGGAAAGCTGATATTTCTGAGAAAGAAAAAAAAAATCCTACTGAATACCTTAGGAGGCGTCTCACATCCTCGACACTGTCCCAGGTCTTCTGTGCTCCCGCCATACACCCAAAGAGAATACCTTTGGTCTTTTGTTTTACTCACTCTTACCCTTTAAGCTCAACATCTATTGCAGAAGAACTCTTCGAAGATAACCTTTCTTTGTAAAAAGGAAAAAATACTTGGGGTTTACTCTGAAATGTAGATAAACTTTGCTTCGGTTCTTTGTGTACAGAAAAGATCCACCTCATCCATGTGGTCTTTGTCTTTACTTGTGTTATGCAATGGATGGGAAGCAGAGGGCTATGTCATGGAAGGAGGTGGAAGACATCTGTGGAAAATGTGGATGGTAGAGAACTAAGATCTACTACCATTTACAAGCTAATGAAATCCAGAAATGGCTTTTCCCCCCTTGTTTGATCTGATCTGAAACTGCAACTTCTCTTTGGTATGTCTTTTTACCCCCTGTGTTTTTCCTCATTGTTAGCTATTAAGAAAGGAAAAAAAAAAAAAAAACCTCTTTGAAATCCTCAAAATGAAAGAAAGTTTCTTTCAATATTAGGAGGGCTGATGACAAACTGAAACTGCATTGTGTTTGCAGTGCTCTGTTGGGAAGGAAAACCCATCTCTGAAGTAATGGAAGGTAAAAACAGGAAGGGAGGCAAGACAGGTTCTAAAAAACAAAGTGACCTTTGGAGATGCACCTCAGGATTTAGGTAGTCCCACAGATGAACACCATAGTGAGACTGGGCTTTAGGTACAGTAAACCCTGTCTTAACCTCTTGAGATCGTCCAGCCTCACCTCAAACAGCTGTTTAGAAAGCACTTCCCAACAAAAGAATCATGGCTCTTATACAGATACAACATTGCAAAGTCAAATAATTTACTTCATTCATGATAGGAGAGCAAGCCAGATGTTATGACAGCACAGACTTATGTGGAATAAAATAATTTTGAGGTGAATTGCAAATTTGGAGAGGTGTGTCCTGTGGGGAAGAGAAGTGTCAATTAAATTAGACCTCATAGGATACAAGACCAAGTTTATATATGCTTAGCAGTTATACTTGGAGTTGCCAAATAGATGAAAACAAACAACAGAAATAAAACTAGTAATTCTGAAGGGGAAGGGTATAACTAGACATAATCCATAGTTTTCCACTGATATAAAATCTTTGATTCCTTCCCTATTCTCCATTCACTTTTACAGGGTGGGGAGGCAGTGACAGTTATATCTTGGTAGCCTGTTAACTTGGGCTTTTGTTTCCCCACAAAAGTTTTGTTTACAGACACTTTATCTTATTTAGATGTTGGGGCATCTAATAAAAATCCACTGATATTATTATAGACAACTACATAGAAATATTACAGTCAGTCAGACAAGGCTAGGTCCTTAAGGGAGTCACTGCAGAAGATGAAAATGCATTACACTATTTCCGAGCCAGGCCTAAAGACAGACAGAATGGCTAGGCCTGCCTGCCTCCCCAGGGGATGTGATAATTGGTGTCACCTGGCCTAGGAACATCTACCCAGACATGGGCCACCCTAGTGGGTGGCCAGGACCCCTTGATCTATCCCTTCCTGAAAAGGTCTTTGTTCTTTCTATGATACTCGCTACACAACCTGCCCTGTTTCTCTATTGGATCAATGTTACTGAATCAGCTACCCTTGTAATCTCGCCCATTGATCATCTGACCCAGCCCTTGACTTTGCTGTCTGAAACTTCCCTTGAGAAGCAACTCGCTTGCAGCCACTTTCAGGTCTCCTGCTTTTCAGTAGCTCTTTTAGTAGTTTTTCTACTTTTAACCTCCATTGTTCCTTAGAATTCATTCTTGAATTTGGGGAAACACAAACTCAGCATATCTGACATCTAGCTGATTGGAAGTTACATTTATTTCCCTTCCGTCAGTAGCTTCTACCATTTTTTATTACCTACCAATCTGAGAAATTGTTTAGGTAACATAATACAGAACACAAGCTACAGTAATATCCTGATTTGTTTGGGGACATATTCTGAACTCTGGTTCCAGTTATTTCTTTGGAAATAGGAAAATACTATGTAGCACGTATATTATCTAAAAAGAAAATTTAAGGGGGCTGCTGGCTCACATTGAAGGTGTTTGTTTTTTGTTTTGTTTTGCTTTTTGAGGCATCACAACTGTAGCAGGTATTGTAAGACATTAAATATAAAGTGGCTCATGTTTGCATCTTAGGTGCTTATTAAAATAGTTTTTATGGAAAGAATTGTTTTGCTAGTGTATCTAAAATCTTATTATCTCTATAATATTTTCTTAAAAAGATCTAAGATTCTTTTAAATTATTCTGAATCTTCTCTCCCTTAATCCCACATTAGATCCTTGGTAATTTGGAAATAGAGGGACTTTTAAAGTGAAGTTCCTTAAAAGTTATTTTTCTTTCTTTTTGCCTTGAATTTATATTTTAGGTTTATGTTTTACTGTCAGGTATAATGTCAGTACCTATCCTGATAAGGAATGAAGACATTTTCCAGGTACCAAATGTATAAGCCGTTAGTCTCACAAAGCTTCACTCTTCTGATCCATGGGTTGGTTACCAGTGAATTCCAGTTATGTCCATTTGTGCCAGATTGTGTACTGGCCTTGTTTTGGCAAAAATTAACTGTTCACTTCACAACTAATGTCTGGATCTGTAAATTATATTATTAAAGGAGAAAGACTTCTCATAAACACACTAGTACCTATTTTCATAGGATAGGAGTCAAGGTATCTAGAGGTAAGACATCTCACAAACACTAAAAGAACTGATTAATTTTTCTCCTTTTACATTGCTAAGTCCGAAATGAAAGGATTCTATAAATAAAATGAATAGAATTTTCTTTTGCTTTCTCATACATGGAAGTCATAAGTTATTGGTTTGGTTTTGTTCAAGGGCTCTTTTTTTTTAGGTTAGGGCATTTGAAAAGATTACACCTATTAGTCATGTCCTAGGAAATAAAATAGTCCAACTATAATCCAGAGATCTACAAAATAAGTCACTATTTTTCTTTAAAAAGAAATTGAGGATTTGATATTAAAGAGCACATTTTAAGTTTACTAGAGCATTTACCTAATACTTATACTAGGACTTCAAATTCAACATATTTTTGTGAAAGCATTACATTCAGCATCTAGTCTTGTAGGCACAAGAGGTTAGATTTGTAACTAATCCAGGCCATGTGGCTACTCTCCTCAGTGGGAAGTATGGCTATCCTGAGGCCACTGACTTGGACATAGCTGCTTTGATCTTCTGTTGAGTAGCTGGGAAAAGCAAGGGCAAGATAACACATGGAACCATTGTCATAGATTACACCTTCATTTTATATAATCAGCATTCTTCAGCAAGTACTAGTGTTTTTACTTCTGTGATCTCCAAAAACATAAGTTGGATTATTTAGAAACAAATTTTAAATGAAACATAGAAGTGATGAGTATAATTCATTTAACTTACCTTGCACTAAGTATATGTTTAGTGTATTTTTAAAGGTTAGTTTTACTTTCTCTTATTTACAATTCACTGCTTGCTCTAGTTACCTTATATTCAAATATAATGAGACCAGTAAATTTCCTATTCTTAGCACTGTAAGATAATAACATTTTGGAGGTAAGGCATAACACATAAAAATAGGATCAGAGCTGGGTATGGTGGTACATGCCTGTAATCCAGTACTCAGGAGGCTGAGGCAGGGTTGCTGTGAATTGGAGTTGTTTCAGTTACTCCTCTCATTGTTGGGACAAAATGCCCAACATCCAAAATTAAGGAAAGGTTTATTTAGCTCACAATGGAAGTTTCAGTCTATACTTGGCTGGCTCCCAGGCAGAGTGGAGCATGGTAGGTAGCAATCATTCATGGTGATGGAAAAGAGCAAAGGCAAAAAGGAGAAGTAGTGGCAACAGTAGCAATAAAGAACTACTCTGTGTCCCTTGTGCTGCATTCAGGCTCTCTGCCCCTCTGCCCCAGACCAGGTGTAGCACTTACTCATAATCCCAGAAGCACTCACACCCATAATCCCAACACTAGATCATGAATTAATCACAAAGTCTATAAGTCTACCCTATGAAGGTATGAGGCTTTGAGGGGGACAGTTAGACATAAGCCATAACAGCAAGCTAGCCCGGGCTATATAGTAAGTTCAAGGCTAGTCTGACAGGTGTCTCAAAAAGCTAGAAAGAGAGAAAGGGAGGAAAGGAAAAACAAAATGGCAACATTCTCAGTGGTATCACAAAAGGGAGCAAATTTTATTAGAATGACAGCCCATAATAGATGTTTTCTGAGTGAGAGCAGGAAATCCAGTTTATGTGCTCTCATTTCAGTTTCAGTCTCTACTGAGAATTAGCATCAAACTTCATACCCTTCTTTAATTTTACTAAAGCAAAGGACAGTTGACTTTTACTCACCTTGGGGAACAAAAGTATTTTCCACAGAAAACACTTAATAGTGCTGGGTGGTTGTGGTAGAGTAATAATATAGAGGTCTTAGCAAATAGAGCTTTCTTCCATGTGTATTTTTATTTTCATTGGGTTTGCCCACACAGAGTACTCTTATATATTGCTGTTATCAGTATCAGCAGCTATAATCTGGTTCATAATTCACCGGACAAAACTCAAAAGATGGTTGTTCTTTCCTGTATATAAAACCTATAGTCTTCTCACATTGTACAGCACTTTGAAACTCCAGTAGCATAACAAATAACAGAGTTATGCCTCTGTTCTAATGTAGTAAAAAGAATTTTATGCAAAGAAAATTAAGAACCACCAGTAAAAACTGTGTATTCTTTCTGGAATTTGTCTTTTCTCCATAGCCCTTTTCAGTGTTTCATAATCTTGAAAACTTTCCCCTAAAGGGAACAGCTAGACTGTACCTTGAAATAAAGTTATCCTTGAAATTAAAGTTATCCTTCTGTTTATACTCTGATGTGCATTTTTTTGTTGAAGTACATCAGTGATGGGGCCCACCAGGATGGCTCAGTGGTCTAAAGCGCCTGCTTTAGGAAAGCTTGGGCGGCTGCAGGGACCACGGTTCGATCCCCGGCACCACATGATGTGCCAGGCTGCCCCCAGGGCAGGCTGAGCCAGCCATAAAAATAAATAAAGTTCTGAAACGAGAAAAAAAAAAATAAAATAAAAGAATTCTTTAAATAAAAATGAAAGAAAAATGAAGCACAGCTTCTCAAGCTCTCACTAGAGAGTCTTATCCATTGGGTTAATAGTCCATCCAAGCAGCCACGTTGTCAGCAGGTAATTGCATGTGATTCTTACTAACATGGACAGCCCTTGAAACAGGTGTTGGAAGTATAGTCAGTAGGAGGGCTGAGCCAGGTGATCTCTAACAGCCCAGTCAAACTGATCAGTTAGTCTGTTCACCCACATCTACATGCATTTTCTTCTGTCATTTTGGATGAGCTATAGAATGTTGCAAAGACACCAGAATTTAAGCAGATGAGCTCTATTCGTTGTTCCACATCATAGTAATTAAATAAGTCATATGACTATAGCACGTAGAGAAATCTAAAGTTT
Source organism: Myocastor coypus (assembly GCA_004027025.1). Lineage (NCBI taxonomy): Eukaryota > Metazoa > Chordata > Mammalia > Rodentia > Myocastoridae > Myocastor > Myocastor coypus. The sequence continues at coordinate 7,245 of PVJA010023474.1, read as the reverse complement.
AAATAATACATAATCACTAATTGAGCTGAGAATATTAAGCAAGGAGAAATGAAATAATCAGTTACACCTTTAATGTGAGATATGATAAATCATCCTTAGGCCAACCTTTGCATCCTCTTGCCTTATAGGATTACTATATAAAGTAACCAGTTTCTAAGTTACTTTTATTTTAAATATGTTAGTATTTACTGTTGATGTTACATGAGCATCAAATTATAAAAGTTAGCCTCTGTATGCCATATTTCTTCAAAGGTCCTTTTTAATTCTGTTTCTACTTTTTTGTGTTTTCCTCTAGGATGGAGCTATGATGTTGAAGAAAGAAAAGTTCCAAAACCTAAGTCAAAGTCTTATGGTGCAAACTTTTCTTGGAACAAAAGAACAAGAGTATCCACAAAATAGGTTGGCACAGGCTAGACCTCTGTGTTTGACTGAATGAAGTTATCTGTATGTATAATCCATGTGTACATCTCCTAATCTAATAAATTTGGCCATTAAAGTATACATAACATTTTAGAGTTTCTATTTTAAGTGGTTTTTTTTGGAGGTGATCATATGTGTAGGAAGTCTTGGCCCTTAGGATATATATAGTATTTGGCCCTTAGGATATATATAGTATTTAAGGAAATGTTTGAAATGAGGTGCAACTTTGGAAGTATTATGTTTATTTTTTGTAGCCATTCCACATGATAGTTTATAGTCTACCAACCATTATTAAAATGCCATAAGGACTTCTTTTGCTTTGCTATAGGGACAATAGTACATGATAACATGCAGCTTGATAAACTCAAGCTAAATCTCCTTATTACTGAACTAACACATGGTATTTTTTAAAGAACTCTGAAATGAAGTGGTACTCCATACTAACTTCTGCTCATCAACAACAGTTATGACAGATTCCATGATTTTAAATTCTTAGGAATTGGCTCAGAAAATAAAATCTACCTATTGTTGGGAATATCTAGTGTTCATATTATTTGGTTTGATATGCAGTACTAGTGATTCAACTGAGAGCATTTACAGTGAGCTAAGTCCAAATCCCATGTATTATTTTTTGAGTTAGGGTCTTGCCAGGTTACTTAAGGAGTCCAGGCTAGGTTTGAACTTGCACTGATACTGCTTTAGACTTCCAGAATGTCTGGATTACAAGTGAACACCACACACCCAGCTTCAAACCATTTTTGAAAATACATGTTTTTGTTTGTTGATGATTTAGGTCATACCACATGAACCTGTTATGACCTTTTCAAGCACCTTTTCTTGTTACTCTTCAGTAAATACTGGGTATACTAACTTTCATAACTTTATTAGGAAGTTATGAAATATAATAATAACAGAAGCTGTTATTTTCACCATTTTGGGAAAATAAGATACAGCAAGGCTTAAAATGATTAACATGCTCAGAATCACAGATATTCCAAGGCAAGGGTGGGACTGGAACCCATCTCCATCTCTCTTCAAAGCTTATAATCCAAATTACTGAGGTTAACAAAAAGGCTTAATTAATGGCAGATGCCTTCCTTATGTTGTGCATATGCTCTTCAGTGTCTCAAAAGTTACATTTCCCCTCACAATTGCATTTCATACAAACACTAGTAACACACTTACGTACTTCAACAAAAAAGTGCACATCAGAGTATAAATCTCTGTATTTGAGTAGTGGAGAGCAAATTAGCCATCCTTTTTCAAAACATGGTATATATTCCATTTTCTTTTTTAAAATCTAAGCAGATAACCTAGGGATATATCTGTGCAAAATACATAAATGAACACATACAAAGATGCAAATGTTACTCAATGCATATGGCTAAATGAAGAGAACAGCACTAGGGGCCGCACCATTGAGTGAGGGGAAGCACTAAGTGCTACCTCACATATGCCTAGAATGGTTCAGGAAAAACACTAAGAAACTTGTAATAGTGAGTTTTCATGGTTACCATTGGGTATAGGAAAGTGGTAAGCCTTCCGCCTTTTTATTTCTGTAATGGACATTGAACCCAAAGGCTTCAGTGCATGCTGCTCAAGTGTTCTACCAATGAACCACCTGTTTTTGTTTTGATTAGAGATATGCCAGGTTGTACACACGGGCATTAAACTTGCAATCCTTCTGCCTCTGCCTCTTGAGTAGCCAGGATTTAAGGGTATACCACTGCACTTAGTTTAACTTTTTTTTTTTTTTTTGTCTTTTTGAGACAGGTTCTCGCTATGCAGTTCAGGCTGGCCTTGAGCTCACTTTTGTAGCCCAGGCTGGTCTCAAACTCGCACCAATCCTCCTGCCTCAGCCTCCCAAGTGCTGGGATTATAGGCGTGCGCCACCACGCACGGCTCTAGTTTAACTTTAATCCACTGTTTAAATGCATTACTGTATAGGTCTGTTGTCTGCATAATTTTAGTTATTATAATATAAATAAATCTTCCTCTAATTCATGTTGGATATCTTAAGCTTTAAAGAGCTGTCTTTATTTTAAAATTTGTTGCCAGGTTTTTTATGTTTGCATCGCATGTTTACATTCCATGTAGGGAGTTGGTCCAGGTACGTAAAACATGTCAGTTCATTTTCATCCCTTCCTTTGCCTCCCACTTTCCCTCCATCTCTTGAGCACTTTTCTAAAAATTTGTGTATAAATAACATTTTCTTTATCCATTCCCTACTGAGGACATTTCCATACTTCCTATTGTGAAGTGTGCTGCTATAAACATGCATATACATATATTACTATGGTATGAAATCTTTAACTCTTACAAGATAATACTTAGAAAGGGAATAGCTCTTTTAAGTGGTCTTTTATTTGAAAGGCCTAATTTTTTCTTAAGGTAACATGTTCAGGATATACTCCTCTGCCTGAGGAATCACTGGCAAAATTTTACCCCCATTCTAAGGACTGTCTCTTAAAGATAAATTTTGAGAGATGATAAAGTATAATACAGCTCAGTGACAAATTTAACAGTTTTGTGAAATTTACAAATGCATAGAAACTAAACAGCATTCTCCTTTTCTTGCTTTTCTCCTGTTGCTGAGACAAAATACCTGATGCCCACAATTAAGAAAGAAAGTGTTTATTTAACTCACAATTTATGGAGGTTTCTGGTGCGGGAAAACAGCAAAACAGCAAGAGCAAAAGGAAAGAACAGAAAACAGAGCCTTTCTCCATCCCTTATATTGCATTCAGTCTACCGCCCCAGGGAAGTACTCACCCGTTTTCCCAGCTTTGGGCAATGAATCAATCACAAACTCTGGGAAGTCTGCCTCATGACTACACGAGGCTTTCTAGGGACATCTGGACACAAACCATAACACTCCTGAACAACCAGTAGGTGAAAGAGGAAATTTAAAAGGGAATTTTAAAATATGTTATCTTGAGAGCAACACGATGGAATCTCAATATACAAAACTTGGATATAGCAAGACCTGTTCTAAAGGGGGAAAGTTACAGCAATAAATGTCTCAAGAGAAATTAAAGATTCTAAACAAAACAACTTAATGTTACACTTCAGGGGACTAGGTAAGGAATAGCTTACACTCAAAGTTGGTAAATGGAGGCAAATGATAAAGATCAGATATGAAATAAGGACTAGAAAAACAGGGAAAATCAACAAAACTGTTTTTTGAAAAAATATGTATGAACATAGACTAAGAAAAAGGAAGAGACTTAAACCATAAATTATGAAACTTAGGATAATTAGTACAGAAATAGGCTTATGCGATTAATACAGTTACATGGTAACTCAGGGGAAATAGATAAATTCCTAGACACATGCATCCTACCAAGACTGGAACGTGGGCAGATAGAGAATCTGAACAGATCTATAAAAAGTAAAGTGATTGAATCAGTAATAAAAGGTCATCCATCAAAGACAAGTCTAGAACATGATGTTTTCACTGGAGTTCTACCAGACTTTAAGGAACTTTATTTACCTCTTGAAGTTTGACCATGAAGATAATTTTTATGTTGAAGATAAATTTTTGCACTGAAGTTTTAATCATTTTCTGTTTTTTATTTCTCCAAGAAATAAGTATTTGAGCTATATTTGTATAAATGTATTTTATATTATGGATGCACAGTAAAGCTTACACTTGTATTCAGACTATATCAGTTCTGAAAAAATTAAAACACTTTATAAGCAAAAGAAAATACTAATTCTCTTTCAAAAACTCAAAGGAAACAGTTCAAAATTCATAAAGCCAGCATTACTTTGATATCAAAGCCAAATAACATTACAAAAGAGAAAAAAAAATTAAAAACCATTATCCCTAATGGTAAGTCAGCTCCAGAGTGATGCTACTGTTAGAAACCCCTGTTCACTACAAATGAAGCAGGTCTAGGGAGCTCCATGCGTCTGTACACAAGAAGAGCATCTGCACATTCCAGTACCAGTGTGGCACTCCTACCCCGGGGATCTGTGTGCTCCACCAGCCTAGACAGCTCTGTTTTCTGTGGATGAGCAGAACCAACACCTCAGCACCCCTCAGAGTCTTGTTGGAATGCTGCCAGCCTGTGTTCAAGTACATTACCTACCTGCCTAGAACTAGGACGTGCTACAGTCTTAAGTTTCAGAGGTACCCCAACTCATTGGGGAACACTCATTGCTGCACTGACCCAGATCCCCCAGGCCCCAAACCAAGGTACATCTTTCCACTTCTGAATGCTTGATGTTCTGTCTTTTCTCACAGAGCCTGGGCTGCTGTGGCGTCTCACTGCCTCAAGGTGCAGTCATGACTACATTATATCTCATCCCTCAGAATGCAAGCTGCTCCTGTGACCTGTTGGAGCGCACCCCAGCCCTCTGATAGGGCTATTATGAGAACTGTGTGTGACAGTTCCAGGAGGAAAGAGAATGGGATAAAGAAACTTACTTAATGAACTAATTGCTGAAAATTTCCAGTCCTAGGAGAGTTATGAATGTCCAGATATTTTAAATTCAAGTCTCCCAATAGTTCAATCTAAGTAGGTCAGCTACAGGTACATTATAACCAAATGTGAGCCCTGACCTCTAGAGTACCTCTTCTTTCTTGGAGCTGTAATACTGTTGGGCCCTGCCAGTTAGGTTAGAACCAAGAATGTAGCCCAGACCCTTGGACTGAGTTGCACCTCAGAGCAATGAATTCCAGCTTATGGGAGGTCAAAAGACAAAAACGTCCAATACCATAGTAGTTTGACAACACTAAGCTCAGGAATCTGACTCCATGGCCACTCCAAGCATTCATGTCTTAGATCTCGATCTCAGCACCACTGTACCTACCCATGATATGGTCAAATGTAGCACAGAGACATTTCCTCAGCTAAGATTCCCTACTGTGAGGAAGACCAGAACAAGAGAATCCCTAATAACACTTTCCCTGAACCACCAAGACATCCTCAGTCATGGCTAACTGATCACATTGGAAAAAGTTGTGCAGTCACTACCACTGCAGCCACATGGAAACAGCCATCATATCCTGCCTTGCTGATAACATCAGGCCCATCTGTAGGTAAATTCTTCCCCATGTTAGCCACTCTAAAGTTTGGAAGAAGTGACTGCACAACTTGACATGCCTAAACACAGAACAAAGAAATGTGGAAAAGCAGATAAGAGTTCATTTCTGCCACAACTCATTCCAAAGAAATGGAAATTTATACATTGCCCAAAAAAGAATGGAAAACAATCTTAAGACAGCAGTGATACAAAACACTACCAATAGATACATTCAGTGAAATCACTTCATGATCTGAATGAGAAATTCAGTAAAGAAATAGCTATCCTTAATAAAACCCAGGCAAATATTGAAGCTGAAGAATTCAGTCACTGAGCATATGTTACGAAAATATAATTTGAGAGCTTCCATGACAGGCAAGATGAGAAGGAATTTTTTGAAATAGTTCCATCAGAAGGAAACAAAGAGCCTACAAGATTTGTGGGATATTGTGAGCACTGTGTATGACGTGACAGTTCAAGGGGGAGAGAGAATGGGATAAAAACTTATTATTACTATCTTCTTGTTTCAGAACATTTATTTATTTATTTATTTATTTATTTATTTATTTTTATGGCCAGCTTAACCTGCCCGGAGGGCAGGGCTGGCACAGCATGTGGTGCCGGGGATCAAACCACGGTCCCTGCAGCCACCTAAGCTTTTCTAAGCAGGCACTTTAGACCGCTGAGCCATCCTGCTAGGCCCTAAAAACTTATTTAATGAACTAATTGCTGAAAATTTCCAAGTCCTGGGAGAGTTATGAGTGTCCAGATATTTTAATTCAGAAGTCTCCAAATTGTTCAATCTAAGTAGGTCAACTACAGGTACACTGTAATCAAATGTTAGAATTCAAAAAGAAGAATTTTAAAGCAATGAGTAACATGTGAGGAAATTGTCATTCGCCTGTCAGGATGGCTTGGCAGAAACCTGACAGGACAGGACAGAATGTGACAGTGGGATCAGAATGCTAAGCAAAAATCTACTAGGCAAGGATACAAAGTAAAGTTGTTCTTCAGAAATAAAAAGAATAAGGTCTTTCTCAGACTAGCCAGAGCTAAGCTAAAGGAATTTATTACCACTGTACATGTCTTACAGGGAATGCTTAACTGAGTATTTCAAGTGAAAACAAATGGACTGTATAACAAATGCATATGAAAATTTGGGGGGGGACTCTTTTTGAGACAGGGTCTCACTACACAGTTCAGGCTGGCCTTAAGCTTACTTTGTAGCCCAGGTTGGTCTCAAACTCAAAATGATCATCCTGCCTCAACCTCCCTAGTGCTGGAATTACAGGTGTGTGCCATCACACTCAGCTCATATGAAACAATTAAGGCTCATTGGTAGAGGTAAATCATCTAACCCAGAATGCTCCAAAGCTTTTTATGATTGTGTGTAAATCTTATCAAACTCTAACATGAAGGTTAAAGTTTAAAATGGTCAACAATAGCTAAAGTTCCAAATAGCATACATAGCTATAATCCCAGTTCTTCAGAGGCCAACCCGAGCAATTTATTAGGATCCTGATTAAAAAAAAATTTTGTTAGGGAATACAGAGTATAAAGATATGTAAAACAGGGGAGCCAGGGAGATACCTCCGTGGCACAAGTGCCTGCCTGGCAACTGCAAGGTCATGAGTTCAAACCCTGGTCCCACCAAAAAAAAAAAAAAAAAAAAAAAAAAAAAAAAAAAAAAAAAAAAAAAAAAAAAAAAAAAAAAAAAAAAAAAAAAAAAAAAAAAAAAAAAAAAAAAAAAAAAAAAAAAAAAAAAAAAAAAAAAAAAAAAAAAAAAAAAAAAAA
>PVJA010023473.1:0-32987 GCA_004027025.1 Myocastor coypus | reverse complement strand
ATGGATGAGTAGTATTCCATTGTATAAAAATACCACATTTTCTTTAACCATTCTTCAAATGATGGACATTTTGGTTGTTTCCAAGATTTGGCTATTACAAATTGGGCTGCTATAAACATAGCTGCACAGATATCGCTATGGTATGAAGTTTTCAGTTCTTCTGGGAAAATTCCCAGTAGGGGGATAGCTGGATTGAATGAACTTCCAATTCTAGTTTTGTAAGGATCCTCCACACTGCTTTCCATAATGGTTGCACCAATCTGCATTCCCACCAGCAGTGGAGAAGGGTTCCTTTTTCCCCACAGCCTCTCCAGCATTTGTTGCTGGTTGATTTCTTTATGATAGCCATCCTTACTGGGGTGAGGTGGTATCTAAGTGTCCTAGCCCTAGTTTACTGATATGTATATTTTTAAAATTTTAATGTTTTAAATTATTGTTTATCATTCTAACTTTATTCCTTTCTTTTCAAAATTCTTTACACATGGTTTATTTTTTTAGACAGGGGCTCACTTTCAAGTTCAGCCTGGCTTTGAACTCACTTTGTGTTAGACCTAGCAGGCCAAATTGGGCAGCACTGAAGAACACTGGTATGTGGCCAGCCCCAGTGGGTAGTTTGGGTAGCTTGAACCTAGAAGGAGGAGCTGAGGCCTGTGCCTGGATTCATTGACCTGAAGCCCATTGACTGCTAAGCTCAGCATGTCCCAGACTGTGGCCCAGATCTCTGAGGAGGATCCTTGTGCTACAGAGCGGAGAGGTGGTAAGTTAGGTGAGCTAGTCTGCCTGAAAGACTCAGTATGTGAATGGGAAGTATCCTGACAGGATTCAGGGAATTACTTTATATACAAATTCCCAATTTATGATCTTCTTTGTTATATAGCTATAGTGTTTGCTTTTGTAACTAATACAAAACTATTAGTTAAACCCCACCCAAAACAAATCCAGGACACACCAGCATATAAAAAATTGAAAGTCACATACATGATAACTCCTAAAATAATTGCAACTGAAGTAAAGAAATAACTGCAGACTATAGAGGAAAACAGATCAGAAATAATCTCCCAGATAAAAAAGAAATTATAAAGATAATGGAAGAATTACTAAGCACTTCTAAGGAAGACATTGATAAAAGATAAAGGATAATAGAAAATGATGGAAACCTTGAAAGGGCAACATAGGAAAGAGAATACATGAAGTAGATTCAAAGAGATATAAGGAAATAAAAACTCCATTAAAAGTTGGAAAAACTATTTCAATGACAATGAAGATAGAATTTCAGACTTTGAAGACATCATTGCAGCTAGAGACCATGTGTGGAAAAATCTATTAAGAACAACAACAATCCAGGGAATCATAATCCAACAGTTGCAAGATGTTGCAAAAATCAACAAAATAAGATTTATAGGCATCAGTGAAAAAGAAAGAGCTAACACAAACAACATAAAAAGGAATATGCGCAGAAGTAATAGCAGAAAACTTCCCAAGTATGGGGACACAATCTGACATTCAAATAATAGAGGCATATAGAACTCCAAATAATATCAACACAAATAAATTAATGCCTAGACATATAATCATCAAGAGCCCAGAAATTCAGCACCACAACAACATATAAAAGCCACTTGAGAAAAGAAACAGATCAAGTTTAAAGCAAAACCCATCAGAATAACAGATTTCTCATTAAAAACCTTTAAGTCAAGAGGAGCATGGAGTGAATTCATAAATATGTGTTGACCAAATATGGGAGAACCAACTATATAAGGCATATTTTAAAGGACATGAAAACACTAATAACCAATGACACCATCTTACCAGGGTACCTTAAGATTTCATTATCTCAAACAGGTAGATCTTTTTCCATACAATAGTGATTCAAATTAGAAGACAAATTTCTATGTATTTGCAGTCATAGGTTATAACTTAGGATTTAATTATATATTTTTTGCTTTAGTATTTTTAGCTTTGGCAACCGGTGGTTCTTTCCATTAGTTCTTATATCCTAGTCTTTTATACGTTAAACAATTTATCATTTTAAACTAGATAAGCAGTTTAAGCTGTATTGCTGTAGAAGATGTTTAGGGATCATCCTATATATTTTCTTCCCTGAATAGCCCATTAAATGTTTATTTACCTTTAAAATTGCCACACCCCTTGATATAGAAATTAAAGTATGTCAGTGCTCTCTGGGGAAGTAGATGTAATCTTGTCTTGGTTCCTCTTCTCTCATTGCTGGGACAAAATACCTGACACTCAATGTGAAGGAAGAAAGGGTTAGTGGAGGTTTCTGTCCATACTCAGCTGGCTCCAAGGTAGAGTAGCACACAGCAGAGGGCAGCATTTCATGGCAGTGGAAAATAGCAAAACATCAAGAGCAAATTGGAGGAGTAGCAGCAACACTGGGAACGGAGCAAGTCTGTATCCCTATGTTGCATTGAGGCTATCTGCCCCAGGCTAGGTGCAGCACTCATACCCACAATCCCAGCAGCACTCACACCCATAATCTCAGCAACATTCACACCCATAATTCCAGTGGATCATGAATTAAGCACAAAGTCTAAAAGTCTGTGCCATGATTGCATGAGACTTTTGAGGGGACAACTAGACACAAACCATAATAAACCTGTTAATTACACAATGTTGGGCACATGGGAAAATCAGGCTTTTAAAAAACTGTAGTAGGTTTACAGTAGGATAGCTTAGACTTGATGACAGGTTGAGGTGTGGAATCCTACCACCATATTTTAGGACTCACATGTAGGAGACCTTAGGGTTTCTTCAAGATTTGGACATCATAATGGACACGGAAACCAGGATGAGCCTAGTATTATGACTTTTCATGATAGCTCTTCCTGCTTTCTATACAGTGTCCTTTTATATTGCCTTTTTCCCTTTTACTAAGATCAAGCTCGTTCTGCAGAGACAGTTTCTCCTTCACTCATCACTTACTTTTTCAAATAAACTTGGTCACTGTTTTGCTTATTTTGTTCCATTCTTTGTTCGATATGAGAGCAACCTTGATGCTACCTTCAGAAGAAGAGGTGAGCAACCCTAAACCCAATAATGTTTAGCTGGCAAGCCACTTTTATTTTTTATTTTATTGTTAAAATTTTTATTTTATTTTTTTCTTGTTTCAGAACTTTTGTTTGTTTATTTATTTTTATGGCTGGCTCAGCCTGCCCTGAGGGCAGGGCAGGCACAGCATGTGGTGCTGGGGATCGAACCACGGTCCCTGCAGCCACCCAAGCTTTCTTAAGCAGGCACTTTAGACCACTAAGCTATCCTGCCAGGCCCCTGGCAAGCCACTTTTAGAAGCAGCTGCCCAATAATACACATGAGAAAACAAGGCATCACAGTGGTTCCAAAAATTCTCAGTTCCTCCAAAGCTGACCTGTAATATCTAAGTGGAGAGGATATCAAAGGTCAAATGGTACAATTTTATGAAATTATAAAAGTGGGGTGAAAAGATTGGAAGGTGCTCAGTGACCTCAAAGATGATATAACTAAACAGACAATAGACTTAATGAGCAAAATAATCAGTGAATTTATAGAAGACATTAATAAAAAGGTAGTAGAAATAAAGGAAATGATATAAAGCATGACCATAAGAAATTTTGAAGTTACAATATTCTACTGAAAATATGGATGAGAAGTGCCCACTATGAGAACAGGGTCAGAACTAAAATAGAACTGAGGGAAGTGACAGTATGCCGAGAGATACCTTAAAAACAACATCATGGAAAATAGATTCAATCCAGGCATGATGGTGCATGCCTATAATCCCAGCACGTGGGAGGCTGAGGCAGGAAGATCAGTTCTAGTTGGAGATCAGTCTGGGCTACAAAAGTGAGCTCAAGACCAGCCTGAACTGGTCTAGTAAGACCCTGTCTCAAAAGACAAAAAAAAAAAAAAAGAAAGAAAATAGATTTGGCAGGTGCTAGATGATAGAAAGAAAACTGATGTAAGATTAACCACAATTAATAAAAATCAGAAAACAGCACCAGTGAAAAATATGTTTATAGAAATAAGAGCATAAAGCTTTTCAAATATAGGGAAATGATTTAGCAAACACAGAAGCTAATCATATAGACCCCAAATATCTATGATCAGAGGAGCCATGATGTATCATGCCAAAATCCCAGAAGTGCAACATAAGGACAGAATCTTATGGTACAGTGTCTATAGGATCTCAGTGCAGTTTGGATTTGTCATGATCCTCCTGTTTTCAGCTTCTCAAGTGCTGGAATTACAGGCATGCACCACCCTGCCCAGTTTTAATCACCATCTCACAGCTCCCTGGGGGTGGGGCTGATACTGCAGGCCAGGGATTGAACTCTAGGCCCCTGTATCTCTGCCTAAGCAGGTGTGCTAATCTGCTGAGCTATCTGGCCAACCATTCCTGCTTTGCTACTGACTCTTTCTCTTCTACCACTCCCTGCCTGCCTGGCCAACCTGCCTTGGAGCTGGCTGACTATGGGCTGAAATTTCTACAAACAGAGCTAAAAGGAGCCTTTCTTGCTTTATCTTTGGGGGTTGGGTGTTTTGTCTCAGCAAAAGAGAAAAATAACTAAGACAAGGATTAAAAGTGGACAGGACAACATTCATGGGGTACAAACTACTCTACTGTTTTCTCTGCTTACTTGAACTTATTAAATATCCACTTTTCATTGGTCTTTCATGATTGTCTTTTCTCAAAAACTTGCTGGTCTTTTTGCTTATGTTTCTTTTTGTGTTCATTTCTGTCAGATTGTTTTATCTGTCCATTTTATTAAAGGATAGAATGTTTTTCAGTTTGTTATGATTCTATATTCAGTGCTTTTACTTATTGTATTTATTTATTTATTTATTTTTGGGTACTTGGGATTGAACTCATGGCTTTGCACTTGCCAGCCAGGCACTAAAACTATTGAGCTCTCACCTCGGCTATATCCAGGGCTTTTAGAATTAGTGCTTTTAGATAACTAAAGTTCGCAGGTGGGAACATTGCCTTTCTCTTAAAGGAAAGCTTCTATTTTCAGACACACTGGACTGAAGCTTTTCCTGCTTGCTGCTGACCTGACCAAAGTGGGAAGTGACATGGAAAAAACTGAACAACTGAATGTTACTGCTGAGGTCCCTAGATTAAATCCACAAAGTTGTTCCAGGGCTGTCTTTTGACACATGACTTCAAGGGTGCTATTTTTGTCTGTTCTAGCAGTCATTCTCTGAGCTGTGGTTTCCACCAATAGGATTTTTTTGTATTTTTTTTCTCCCTAACCTTCCTCTATGGAGTTTAATGAAGGTTCTATTTGTTTTTCAATGAGTTTATTCATATAATTGTTCATTTTTCTGTCATTTTTAGTGATTTGGTTTGGGAATAGGGACCTGAAGTATACCCTAATTTTTTCTCTTGATCTGTCATATATTTAAAATGCATTTTTGCCTATAATGTACTAGTATTTTAAAAATGTATTTATCACATAAATAAAAATGATATAATAATTTGGTTTCTAGATCATCTCTTAGAAAACCCACGATGTTATCCAACACAAGTTGTACATATACTTTATATCAGGTATCAAAACTCTTTTAAGAGAAAAATTGCTTTACTAGAAAATAATATTATTTAGTGCCACTTTAATATTATTTTCTCAACTATTTGTGTTACTTTTTTCCTGTGGCTATAGAATATAGTTTGTCTCATTTTCCGTAAGTTAAAGGTCTAAATGGGTTAAATTTTGCATATTTTAGGTGACATAAATAAGTAAAATTTCCCAAATAAATCTCAGCTATCCAGACCAATTATAACAACTTCCTGGCATCATAGGTATTTCATAAAATAACAGCAGTATAGGACTGAAAGATTGGAAAGAGATAATATCAAGGCTAGGACATTGTCTCTGAACCACATGAAAGCTTTCACCATGGGCTAGCACTAAACTGAGGAGGGTTTAGATTTTGGACCTTCTGAGTCCTTTTCCAGAGGCAGGCTGTGTCTCGAGATCATTCACACTCAGAAGCATCCCATCTGGCTACATTTTCTTTCTCAGTAGTCCCACTCTTTCATGTTGGGCTTAAATGCTGCCTCAGCTAATTTCCTTTGGAATTGGCCTTTCCTCAATGTGTTATCATATCTCTCATTCAGATTTATGCTAAGCTTGTCTAGCAAAAGCTATGGAGAGAACCCCATCACACCCTACTGGAAGTCATAGCCCTTGTTACTCTTAGCAACGATCATTTTTCCTGGGCCATCATCACTGAGAGGTTAACAGCCTTCCACTACTGTCTGCTCTGCATTATTTTATTACTTCTTGTTTGTTTATCTTTACCCTACTTGCAATCTGTAAAACAACTCCTTGATTAGATACTCTCTTTAATAAGAGAATCACCGTTTTGAATGTTCTGTTCGTCTTTGGCAAGGCCTGCAGGTGTGCAGCAAGAGCTTCCACAGTGTCAACAATTAGAAGAGAAATCAAGGAAAAAAAATCAGACATGCCAAAAAAGGCAAAGAAAGAGCAACATCAGATGGACAGGGAGACTCAAAGCCTCCTCAAAGATAACTGACCCTAACTGCTCTGATAGGCAGGCTAACAAAGGTTCTAATTGGTTAGAGTTATGATTCCCAGGTTAATCACCAAATATTTTTCCTTTACATTCTCCCAATATTAAATTTTCAGTTGTCCAAAGCTGACTTTTGGTAACAACCTCTTTTTGCTTTACCCTGTGCATTTGCGTTTTCATGCATCACAAAAGCCCAGAAGCCTACTCCTCAGAGCAGATAGCGAGAATTCCATGCATGCCTGATACTTGTTTTGCTGTGACTATTTTATTTAGAAAGTTCTGAACATAGACTGGGAAAGAAATGGTAGATAATCACAATCAGAAGTTAAGCAGAGGGCCAGAAGGTGCAGGGGTGTGGAAATGAGTGTAAGATCTGAGGAGAATCGAGAGAAGCTACAGGTTTCTGTCTTTTCTAGATACTAGCACATGTAAAGCTCTTTCACATCAGCCTTTCCAGTGGAGTTTGCTGATTCCGGGTGCTCCCCAGTGAGACTGTCAGGGAGACTCGGCAGCCACCCTTCCAACTTCCTGCTAGAGTGTGCTGACCAGGCCACCACTGTTCATCATGAAGACTACCAGAGAGAGACCTGGCATCCTAACCCCTTCCCCTCCAGCACTACAGTTTACTGCTTCCCCCCTCCCCCATCTTCCTGCTGGAATTTGCTGATCTGAAAGACCTCTGGAGAGACTTAGTAGGTTGGCCCCTGCTTCTCCAGGAAGAAACAAAAGGCAATCCAAGGCCTCTAGCCCAGCCAAAAACAAGTCCAGCAGACAATTTCATACAATAACTTGGAAGTTACATATGTGAAATTTCTGACATGATAACAACTGAAATAAAGAAACAATTCCATCGGCCTGTGAAAGAAACCAGATCAGAAATAATCTCTCAGGCACAAAAAATGGCAACAATCATGAAATAATTGTTCAGTACATCTAAGGAAGGTACAGATAAAAAAAAAAAAAAATAGAAAATAGAAGGGACTAGGAACATGATCGAAACATTGAATGAACAATACAAGAAAGAATTAGACTGCATGAAATAGATTCAAATAAATATTCAGGGCATTAAGAATTCCACTGAAAGCTGACAAAAACCTCTTGAATGAAACAGAAGGTGGAATTTCAAACCTTGAAGATAGCATTGCAGCGAATGAACATGAAAGGAAATATCTCTTAAAAATAATGAGAAACAAGTTAATAATACAGCAGCTACATGATGATATAAAGAAAAATGATATAAGACTAACAGGTATTAATGAAACAGCTAGAGATAACACAAAAGACACAAAAAAGAGTGTTCACAGAAGGAGTAGCAGAAAATTTTCAGATCATAGGAAAATATCTCATATGCAGATAACTGAACCACGTAGAACTCCAGATAGCCATAATGGAAATAAATTATCACCCAGACACATAATAATCAAGATCTCAAAAAATGAGCAGAAGACTAGAATATAAAAACTATTTGAGAAAAAACACAGATCACGTATAATAGAAAGCCCACCAGAATCCTGGAGATTTCTCAACAAAAACAGTCAAATCAAGAAAAATGAAGAGGGCTGGAGTGGAGATAGCTCTGTGGCACAAGTACTTGCCTGGCAAGTGCAAGGTTGTGAGTTTGAACCCCAGTCCCCCCCCAAAAAAAAATGTGGAGCAAGATATTTTAAGTCCTGGAAGAAAACAATTTTAAACCCAAACTGTTGTATCCTGCAAAACCATTAAGTTCAATGGAGAGGTTAGATACTTCCATGACCAAGGACAACTGAAGAAATTCATGACAACCAAAGCAACCTTACAGTGAGTTCTGACAGGCATTGTAGAGACAGAGATGACCAAATTCAACAACAGCAGAAGAGAACAACCAAGCAAAGCAAGAAATTGTGTAAAAGGGAAACATAGAGATCCTACAGTAGGAAAACAACATGGCAAAGGTAAGCCAATACATATCAGTTATAACTATCAACATAAATAGCCTCAATTCACCAATCAAAAAAGTCAGGCTGACAAAGTAGATAAAGAAACAAAGTCCAGTAATATGCTGCATATAAGAAACATATTTAACAAGAACAACAACAGCAAAGAAATGGATGCATAATGATATTCTTTGTGTCAGGAACCCAGAAAAAAAGCAGGTGTAGCTATACTGGTTGCTGCAAATGTCAACTTCAAAGTAAGTGTGCATAAAAGAGACAAAGAAGGTCACAGCGTACTTGTTAGGGAAAAATTGCAGGAGGAAGAGAAAGAAATTATAAACATATATGTACCCAATGCAGGAGCACACAACTTTATGAGACAAATTTTAACAGACATGAAAAATCTAATAAAACATAATTTTACTGGGAGACTTTAATACTCATTGATACAGAGATAAATCAAGCATGCAAAATATGAGCAAAGACATAACAGAACTAAACTGAACTTGTAAAGAAATGGACTCAGTAGTCCTTTCCAGAGTATTCCACCTAACAGGGTCACAATACATATTTTTCTCATGTGCCCATGGGCAATTCTCCAAAATAGATAAATCACATAGAACATGCCTAAAAAAATGCAAAGGAAGCCAGGTGTGGTGGTACACACCTGTAATCCAAACACTTGGGGGATGAGGCAGGAGGATCAGTGTGAGTTCGGAACCAGCCTGGGCTGCAAAAGTGAGTTCAAGGCCAGCCTGAACTGCATAGCGAGACCCTGTCTCAAAAAGACAAAAAGACAAAACAAAAAAGCCCCAAAACAACAACAACAACAACAACAACAAAAAGAAAATGCAAAGAAATCAAAATTATCACATGTATATTATCTGGCCATTGTGTAATAAAGTTGGAAATTATTGACAAATCTAACAGCAAAAACTCTATAAACTCATGGATACTAAATAATACCCTCCTGAATAATCAGTGGGCCATGGATGAAGATAAAGAAGAAATTAAACAATATTTGCAATTTAACAAAATGTAGATGCAACTTACAATAACCTGTGGGATGCAACAAAAGCTGCCTTAAGAGGGAAATTTATAGAAATAAAATTTTACATCAGGAAAACAAAAGGAGTCCAAGTAAACAATTTTATGCTGCACTTCGAAGTCCCAGAAAAAGAGAAAGTCACGTTCTAAGCTTAAAGATGGGAAATTATAATGGTCAAAGTAGAAATAAATGCAATGGAGACAATGAAAACAATACAAAGAATTAACTCATTGAAGAGTCAGGTCATTGAAAGAATAAAATTGTTATATCATTAGCCAACTTCATTAAAAACAGGAAAGATAATAATTGAAGTTCATGCAATGAAGAAATGAAAGGTTCTACTATAGACCCTATAGAAACTGAGAAGATAATTGACACTTATTTCCAAAATCCTCTTACAGAATGGAAAATATGGAAGAAATGGACAGATTCCTAGATACATGTGAACTACCAAAGCTAAATCAAGAAGATATAAAAACTTTGAGTAAGCCAATATCATTCAATGAAATTGTAAAGGTAATAAAATCCTGCCATCAAAGAAAGTCCCAGATCCTGATGTATTCACAGCTGAATTGTACAAGAAATGTAGGAAGAACTTAATGCCAACTCTTCTCAAACTCTTAAATGAAATTCAAAGGGAAGCAATTCTTCCAAATGCACTCATACCATTAAATATTACTGTGATACCAAAACCAGTGAAAGACCAAACCAAAAAAAAAAAAAAGAAAGAGAATTGCAAGCCACTCTCCCTAATGAACATAGAACATAGATGCAAAAATCCTCAATAAGATACTAGCCAACATGATGCAGCAAATCATCAAGAGGAATATACATGATGATAACTGGGATCCATCCCAGGGATGCAAGGATGGTTTAATAAGACAAAACCATAAATGTAACACACCACACCAATAGAGCCAAAGAAAAAAAAAATCACATGATCATCTCAATAGATGTAGAAAAAGCTTTTGACAAAGTTCAACATTCATTCATGATAAAAACGACAGATAATTATAATAGATGCTATTTACCTCAACCTGATAAAAGCCATCTACAATAAAGCAACAATCAACATCGTACTTAATTGACAAAAATTTAAAGCCTTCACTTTAAAATGAAGAACAAGACAAGGATGTCCACTGTCATCACTCCTGTTCAGTGTAGTTCTGGAAACATTATCAAGGGAAATTAGACAAGAGGAAGACATAAAAAGAACAATGATTGGAAAGGAAGAAGTGAAACTGTTATTTGCAGATGACATGATATTGTACACAGAAGACCTAAAAATCTCTCCTAAGAGACTTGTAGATTTAATAACTAAATTTAGTAACTTAGCAGGATACAAAGTCATCACTCAAAAATCAATAGGAAGTGTCAGTGAGATAGCTCAGTGCACAAAGCCTATGCTTTGGCAAACACTGAGACCAGGGTTCAATCCCTGGTCCAACATACCACACCAGCTCTGCCTGGAGGCACACTGAGCCAGTGATGGAGTGGTGGTGCATGTCAGTGTATCCCAGCACTGGGGAGGCTGAAGAAGCGAAGATCTCTATGAGTCCAAGCTGCATAGTGAGACCCTGTATACCAAATACATAAATGAAGAAAAAAATTAATGGCGTTTCTATACACAAATAACAAGTACACAGAGAGAGAAATTATGAGAACCATGCTTTCACAATAATAATTCCAAAAATGAAATACTTAGGAATCAATCTCACAAAGGAAGTAAAAAATTTATAAAGCAAAATTTATTGTACTCTGAAAAAAGATTGAAGATTTCAGAAAATGGGAAGATATTCCTTGCTCCTAGATAGGAAGAACCAACACTGAGAAAACAGTATGGCCATCATCCCAAAATTGTTATACAGATTGAATGTAACCCCCATTAAAATATTATTAGTATATCTCACAGACATAGAAAAAAAATCCTGAAATTCATCAGGAATCAGAAGGTACCTAGAATAGTAAAGTGATCCTGGGCAACAAAGGAAAGGCAGGTGGCATCACAATCTCTGACTTGAAAGCTACTGTGTTAAGATCAGCACGTTACCGGCATAGAGGCAGACCTGAGGTTCAGTGGAATATAGTAGAAGGTGTTGACAGAACCACAAGCACACTTAACCGCCCTTGTCTTTGACAAAGTGGTCAAACATGCTCACTGGAAGAAAGATAGCCTCTTTAATAAATGGTGCTGGAAAAACTGGCTTTCCGCATGCTGAAGGCTTAAAATAGACCCATGCTTACCACCTTGCACAAAACTACAGCCAAAACGGATCAAAGATTTAAATATTAAGAGTGGAACAATACATTTTCTGGATGATAAAGTAGATAGAAACCTCAAGGATATTAGGGTAAGTAAGAGTTCATGAACAAAAATCAAACTACATGGGAAATACTTCAAAGACTCAACAATTGCTATCTCATCTTTTTTAAAAGTTTCTGCAAGTCAAAAGAAATCACCAACAGTATAAAAGAAAACCCCTGAACAGAGAAATAACTGCAGCAGACTGTTAGTCTAGGGATTCCTGTCTAGAACATATAAAGAACTTTTCTGCTGGTCTTTTGAAAGGAGTGGTCAATCATTAATTTTTTAATGTTTTTTTCTTCTTTTGAGTTTTTTTTATAACTTCTTTGATTTTTTTAAAATGAACTTTGCATGTTTATATCTGGTGATGTGAACAACTAATCTGAAGATGGCATCATGCAATATGGCAACCATTGTTGGATTCCTATTACTTTGTTTGTGGAGTCTTGTATTAATTCTAATGCTATCTTTTCTTTATACCTTTATGTTGTATTCTTTAAAAAATTATAAAAAATACACATTGACATCAATCTAACCCTGAGAGCATGTAAATCAAAGTCAGAAACACCAGGGCATCAATATTTCAGGCAGACGCTACAATCAAGGGCAACAGAGTGAGGAAACTAGGAAAAGTGGAAAGAAAGCAGAAAGAAAATAAGACTTGCTAAAGCAAATTCTCAGTAATAAGGCAAAGGCTCTGCTCTCCATAGCATTGACATGATCTGCATTCTTTTAAAATAAGGGTCCTTTGGGCCGGGTAGATAGCTCAGTAGAATAAGCGCTTGCCTCGCAAACACAAGACCTGAGTTCAGTTCCCGGTTCCACAAATAAATAAAATAAGGGTCTTTTAATATGACCTCCAGTCCCCAATATGGAGACTGCTTCATCCTATTGCACTTGCCTTGGTAATTTAGACAACTGAAACTAAGGCAAGATTAGAAGTTAAGTTAAAGAAGGCATGGAGAAGGAAAGGAAGCAGAAAGTGAGAGAGGTCTGTCATCTTTTAATATAGCGACTCTGGCCATACAGATATTCATACTTGAGATTTTTGTGGTGTGTTCACCTCAGAACAGACTCAAAATATTAACATGAGATCTGGGGCCTCCTCCAGAATTCCTACAGCATGGGAATGATCCCATTGGGAAAATGTGGGGGTCATGTGAAGCTTTGCAAACTAAAGTATCTGTTGTGAGGATGGGGACTGAGACAGTAGAATGGCTGACCCTAGAAATTACACATGCCCATGCCTTGCAGCTTGTCCTGGCTCCTTCAGCACGACAATTTTGAAGGTCAATAAATATGTTTTCATGATATTTTAGGGATTCCAGGTATATATAAGAAAGCAAGCCAGAACCTTAAGCTTTTCTCACCTAGTCTTAAAAGTTACTGTGTTTTATTGGATATAAGTGAGTCAGGAGCCTCATCAGAGTCAAGAGGAGACATAGACCACACTTCAGTACTGGGGGACATAAGGGTATTTGTGGAAATATTTTAAGACTGTCATAGATAACTGTCGTTTCCTTCTCAGTGAAAAGGATGACCCCAAGTGAAAGATATTTCAGGGTGAGTAGAATGTGAGCAGAGAATAATTTTAGAATCAAAGTCATCCAAAAAAAAAAAAAATTGAATCTGCTACAAAGAGGATATGAAGAATATGAAGACATTTCAATACATCTCAGAATTTGGGTAGCCTATTTAAGTCTGAATTTGGAAGTCATAAATGCACACTCAGTCTCTAAATGAAGCATTTCAAAATATCTGCTGAGTACTGTTGTTCTTTATAAGTCAAACTAAAATGTCCTAGAATAGAAGCAGAAAGAAATGTCCCACCCATTTAAGAGATGAGGCATAAGGGACAAAGAAGGTAAATAGTACATATGTGTGTGATTTCTTTTCAAGGCTTTGCCAGTGTCAAAGATTAAAAACAATACTTGTGTTTAGTCTATTCAGTGCATATATAGAGAGAGCTGCGTACATGAAAGGTAATCAAAATCCTCTTTCACAGAGTATTGTTCCAACTTGCTCAACAGGTTTGAGCATTACTCCAGTTTTGAATTCACTTGTACTTTAATCATGACCTTCAAAATATGCATGGATGAAATATGAATTCCTTTGTAGTTAGACATTATCAAATGGGATAGCTTGAAACATTCAACTACTGTTCAGCTAAAGGTACCATTGCACCTTCAGCTATGTGAAGAAATTTCTTCTGTTTATTTGCTACAAAATTATCACAAGCTAATATTCAACTGGTGATGACATTCGCTAAAATTTGGGTCTTGATCCCTTAGATCTTATTTTTTATCCATTCATTTATTCTTCATTCAATAGGTATACATTACATACATTATATTTTCATTTTATGAGTTATCTTTACCCAAGGAGAGTCTTTTAAAATTGAATAGTCCTTTATATTTATGGAGAAATTATGACAGAACATAACAACATTTAGTTTTCCTATTGTTAGTATTTTACATTAGTAAGGCCCATTTCTCGCAAAGAAATAATCAGTATTGATAATTATTATTAATTCATTTATTCCCTGATAAGATTTTCTTGGTATTTACCTCACATCCTTTCTTTAACCCAGAATGCCACATTACCTTTAGTCTCCATGTCCCCTTAAGCATCTCTATACCATGACAGTGTTTTAAATTTGTTACTTTTAAAAACTCTGATTCTCTTGAGGTGGGGAGATCACCTAGTACACAAAATGTCCTTCACTTTGTATTTATCTTCTGTTTTCCTCATGATTATATGAAGTTATGGGTTTTGAGGCAAGAAAATCATTCTTGACACATCATACCAAGAGTTTTTACTATCAACATCACTTATAACTATGAAATTAGACTCAATCACATGGCTAGAATATGGACCCACAAGTTTCTCTAAAGCTGTCTGTTGATTTTAAAGTTACATTTTTTTTTGTGTGCACTGTACTCTTTGGAAGAAAAACCACCACATGCCTCCTATGCTTAGGGAGGTGGAATTATGGTTCACATACTTTATATGGAAATATCTACCTAAATATTTTCCCTGCTTGATATTGCTAAGTTTTATTAAAAACTTAGATAATTTGTCTAATGCACTTAGTACCTTGACTGTCACATAGTGGGTGTTCTATAAAATTTACATTTTAGCTTCCTCAAGAAATTTATAATACAAATATATGAAATTTTTTCATCTTTTTACCATGAGCTATTTCAAGCTGTAGATAATTCAAAAAATTTCTATAATTGATAGACCAAGCATTTCAGTAGACCTTCCTAAGATATTTTTAGTTTTAGAAACAAAATATTTGTGTATGGAACCTCCAAAGTCTCACGTTTGACTTCCTTATATCACTATTCTCTTTTTAAGTGGCCACTTTAACAAATTTGGTATTTTATTCCCATGCAGACTATCATATTAGTTCTCAGTAAAATAGTTGTACATCTGTTCCCATTCATGTATTTAATTAGCTTATTTTAAAGAAGAAGATAACTTTCTATTCATTGCTACAATCGGGGAGGAAGGATACTAGATAGGAATCAATGATAATATATGGGCTCTAGATATGCACAACTATAGGTCAGTTTTCTAACTGCATTAGAGACTACAGATCTTTCAAGTCCTCTCTTAGGCTAGGCTATAAGAGTTCACAGAAGTAAAATTGTTATTGAAAAGAGAAGTAGATACAGGTTAACTTTGACTTTTCAATGTGTTTTGGCTCCAGGAAGGCCATGCTGCTGAGGTGGGAATTAGAGGAGAAGGTAAGAATGCATTCAAGTAGCATCTTGCCAAACCTAGTAGAAAAACAGTGCTATTTCCCTACTTAATTGAGAGGTGAAATTACTGCTGTTGTTTTGTCTTTATACGTTGAAGGTTGTGTCGCTTTTACTGATTAATTTGAACTCATCTGGGATGAGTGGATTTTGAATCATGGTGTGTGGTGCAGTCTTGGAGAGAAAGAAACAGGGCTTGCCAAAAATCCAGATTAGGGGGACCTTCCTCTCAGACATTCCAACTCTCTACCATGATGTTCAAGGGTTGAACTGTGTCGAACTCATGGAGGGTGAGGACCACATGCGATGCTTCTGTTCATCAGGTCCAACTGGTTTTTTAGTTAAACTTACTATGAGCAAGGCAGAATCCTTTTCTTGAAAGAGAAATCAGGCTCTTTTGAATGACATCTTGATGTTTTAGTTACTCCATTCTTACAGAAAGCATTTGTGTCTACAAAATGGTAGAAGTTATCATTTAAGCAAGGACAGTGAGAATGAAAAGAATAAAAAATGCATATTTTGGAAGATGCAAACCATAATGAGTTGATAGTTGTGGAAACTATGCAGTAGGTATCAAAAATAAGCCTAAATTCTTCACCTTTTTCCTTGGAGAGCTCTAGTTCACCAAAAGCAAAAAATTCTATATTTTCAATATTTTTAAATGCCACACAACCAGAAGGTATCATTTAACTATAAAATATGAAAGCACGAAACCTTCTGCTATTGCTTTAAGCTGACATTTCCTACAGAGCATTATCATTTTCTGCAATTTATCTGAGTCTCTAAAAATGAAAATAGTATTTGGTAGCTATGAAATAGATATGATGTAGTGAAGTATTATATGATTTTAAACTTATGATTATAAATCTACATTAGGAAACACCACCCACATTACTTTATGAAACAGAGGAAACCAGACATGACATTTTGTTTTCTTATGCTATTAAATGCACACTTATTTTTCTCTGGTGATGTTTTACAACTTACAGAGTAAGAGATAAAGAGAATTGTTGAATTGGTATCATGGGTTGGGTATTCATAGGAAAGGAGTAACATTAAGTTTATATTTATTTAGTTTTATCAGAGAAGTGTTTTAAGCTTTCTTTCTCAAAGAGGTAAATTAAGGAAGGTGAGACCATCCTTCTTCAAGTTTGAGAAGACCAGAAAAATTTCAAGATAAAGTAATGAAGTAAACTCTAACTTACATTGTGAATATTCATTCATCTTTTCCCCTTTATATTTCTTTCTTTTTCTTCTATTTTTGTTTGATTAAGACAAAAGCTATTTAGCATATTGAAGAAACTTATATACTTATTTTAGATTAAGTCTTATTCAGGCCTTAGGTGGATTTCCAGTAGAAAACCTTCTCTTTAAGTTGGATTGTTACTTCAAATCAGAGAGGAAGATACTAGAACACGTACTGTGAAATGCAGAGAACAATGTCAGATATATGGTACAGCCTCTTACATAGCCCATCTGTCATGGTAACCATTTAAAGACTTCAAGAAATAACTGAAGAATAGGTCTAGATTTCCTCAAAACTTCAAGGAAAGCTGAGTTTAACATTCTTTAAGTATGTAGTTTTGCTTAGTTACTACTATGAAAGAAAGCAGAGTATCTGTCACTATTACTTCTCAAAGTCTGTGGAACAACTGGACAGTTCTGTTCACTGAGGCTGGCTTGATGTGGCAATAAACACTAGTTCTCAGGGAAGCTGGTTTAGGAGAGTCTTGGTCAGGGTCACTCTGCTCTGTTCAGGGCCTGGCAGCAGGCAGCCTAAGCTTTGCTGCTATGGTAGGAGGACTTGAAGGGAAATTGTGAATCTGCAAAGTTTCTCAAACCCTGGGCTTTGAATTGGTACATGGCCATTTCTACAGCTTCTGCAGGCCAGAGCAATTCAGGGGGTGGGGAAATGGATTTTATATCTTGATGGAAAAACACATAACATTAAATCTCAAGTGTTACATAGATAGAGACAGGTGGAAAATTGGGGTCACTTTTTCTACAATCTTTAAAAAATATTATTTTCTAAGGAATGAAACTGCCTACTATCACCTAAGGACTTTGCATACACTTTAAATATTCTCACTGGTTGTTGATTTTCCCAGAAAAGAGCACATCTATTTTTTCCCACAATTTCTTCCACAGATTACATATATATATATATATATATATATATATATATATATATATATATATATATATATATATTACAAATGCCTTTAAGCACTTGCTTTCATTTCCTAAAAGACTTTTTTTTTACTGATTATCAACATGAGCTCTCCTCTCTTAGTTGCCTTCATTTTTAAGTTGTACAAACACTCTTGAAGACGACGAACATTCATTTGACATTCCTAAGCAAGCTTACATTAATTTTAGCTCCCCACTGAATTTCAAACAGGAGCCTCCACACTGACATTAAAAAATATTAACATTTTTGCAGGGGCAGTGCAATCTGCTGAGGTGTGGATTGTTGCTCTGACTCTACATCTTTGCTCTTATTCTTTTTTTTTAAGAACCTGTTTCTTTTTTCTTTCTTTTTTTTAGAAAGAGCAAAGTGGAGGGATTTGGCAGGGCAATTCAAACTGCCACTCAGCTGCTCCAGGGAAGGAAGGCAAGCCTGGGCCATGCTGCCTTCTAACTGGCAGCCAATCTTTCATTCAAGGTCTTTTTGCAAAAATGCTGGCTGGGCCCCTCACCCTCCCCGACATCTGTGCTGTGTGTTGGAGATAACTTCCCAGTTGCAAAATGGCAGTGCTTTGAATTTTTTCTGAATGCTTCTGCAAAAGCTTCTCTTCAATCTGCGATTTTGCCCCAAGTCATATTTTCCCCTTTGTTTACAATAATGCAGACAGTGAAAGGAAGCCAAGCTCCTACTGAGGTTGTAGTAGAGGTTTATTCATAATATATATATTTTAAAATTGAGCCCTCTGTGCCCTTCATGGACGAGGCAATGTGCAACAGGAAAATTTTCCTTCTGAAGCTATTTTATACCCTTGTTCCTTTTTATCATGTTCCATTACCATTATTACCCATTATATTTATATCTGTGTTTAGCAGGCAAACTTGCTTGGTGTCTATAAAGGTGTAATGAGCAATTTGGGTTAATGATTTTCTGCAGCTGCTCAGAAACAGTTGGTGGTAACGTCATTGCTTATGCTTTCCAAAAGAAATCTGAGCAAGGCATCAGATGTGAACCAAACTGGTTCTGCCCATTGAAAGGAGGAAGTAAGAGTGTGAAAGCGGGTGGGGTCATGCATCTTTCATTCCCTCGTTGGGTGGATGCTGGCAGTGCAGCTTGTCTCATAAAAAGATCTTTGGCATAGGGAGAAAAATTTGAGTTCAATGTTTCTACTGATCAGCATATTAATTTGTGATTTTGAGCAATTAGTTTAGCTTCTCAGAGACTTAGTTTCCTTTTCAGAGAAACAGGAAATATTGACTATTCCATACAATGATTTTAGGATAAAAGTAGAGAAATATGTGAAATCACTGTATAGTAGAATATGGCCAATTTATTAAGATACATTTTTAGTTATGTGTATTTCTGGTCATATGTCCAAAATCAAACCTGAAATTCTCCCCACATACATAAAAGGCATTTGACTACTTCTGGTTTTCCCAGCATACTACAAAAGGTCTCTCCTGCTGACCCTAGTTCACACTCCTGGTTTTTGCTTCATCAGATGCCATCTTTTTTCCAGTACTCTGGAAGCAGTGCAACTTAATGACTCTTACATTGCATAGATTATTTTTATACTTTAGAAACCCAGAACTTGACAGGAAAGTAATTTAAATTTGGCAGCCTGTAGACTCACAAAGGGACAGTTTTAGGTAAAATTTTCAAGGAGAAATTTGTTCTGAAATTTTCCCCAGCCCTGATTATTTCTCTCAAATAGAACTGTAATAAATTTCCATTCTTCCTCTCTCCTCTTTTACCTTCTTCTCATTTATGTCATTCTGGTTTTCAAGCCCTGCCTGATTTCTTTATACCTTATCTCAATCTGTGCAAACTATGCCTACCAATTTCTAACTGGCATCTGTAGCCCAGAGCCAAGCATAGATGGGATCCATAATCACTGCTGCTTAAATGGATGGACTTGACTGTGAGCAGATAGCCAATCTGCTCAGTTAATTCAAGCTAAAGGGTTAATTAGTGTAAATGATTTTATGGACTGTGTCTCCCAGATTTAAAATTTACCTTCTGGCTGGCATCTTACAATGTTATAATCTATGGAAGTGGCAGATGGTAGGAAAGCTTTATGGCCCTGGGGCAGGCCTTGAGGGTGGGTAAGGTGGGTGGATATTTCTGGATATATAGCCTTGATATGCTGTTCTCACAGATTTGTGAGGGATGACTGCATACAGTAACTTTTTTTTGGTTTGTTTTTGGTTGAAGAGATTGAATGATACCCCAACATTTCTTGAAACATTTTGATTTCAGTTTTCTTTGAAAGCCACATTTATGGAGCCTCACTCATGGTGGACATACGTGAAAAATAATTTGGGATATTCAACTTCTTTTAATTAGATTAAACAGTGTAATACATTGATGCTATCTTTAGTTTTGCCCTTATGAATAAACCATAGCATGAAGAGATTAATAAGTAATATATATATATATATATATATATATATATATATATATATATATATATGGTCCATTAAAGGGAAGAGGCAGAAATCAGACCCAGATACGTCACTCCATATTTTCTGTTAACCACCCCATGGTAATGAATAAGAGCACAAAAAAACTACATATTTTCAGTAAATATCGGGGTAGATATTTCCTGGAGGCTTGAAGAGAGCAGCAGAATAGACCACAGATTGCTGCTGGCATTGATAGGAAATATGGAAAACATCGTGAGACCCTATGAATCAGAACACTCAAGTATTTCTCAATGCAGAGAGGATGTAGAGTTATTGAAAATTCCCAAGAGACCACACCTCTGTGTTGTGTAGGACAAGAAAGTCAGAGTGCACATAAAGCATTATGGGTGGATGGTATAGGTACCTAAGTCAGGCAGATTTTACCATCAGGTAAACTTGACAGCCTCATGAAAATTTAGTGTGTGACAAGGGCATGAACCTGAATAAAATGTTTACTTTTGACCTAACAAGAGTTAGGCTGAGGAAGTTTCTCCATTAGGTTATAAATTGCTCTCAAGAAGTAATTTGTATCTAATTATTGGCTCACCTATAAATGGTCACGGGAACTCCAGAGTGCTTGTGAGTAGGTCTGACTGCCACTGCTTTTCCTGAAAGGTGGTTTCAGTTCCTATGACTGATAATGTATTTACCTGGAACAACTTGTTTGAAGCTATTGTACTAACTTGGTATGTGTCACTTTTTCAGTGAGTCAGGAGTTCAGGGATGGCTCAGCTGGATGGTTAAAGTGTGGACATTCTCATGGGGTTATGATTTGACCGTATCCAGGATAGA
This sequence comes from Myocastor coypus, assembly GCA_004027025.1. Classification (NCBI taxonomy): domain Eukaryota; kingdom Metazoa; phylum Chordata; class Mammalia; order Rodentia; family Myocastoridae; genus Myocastor; species Myocastor coypus. The sequence goes on along the minus strand of PVJA010023473.1, from coordinate 11,981 downwards.
GGTTATATCACTTTTTCATTGTTTTATGTGTTGTGTGAGTTGAGGAGACAAGGAGTAGCAGCTAGTGGCCAGACCAGGATGAATTTGAACCAACCTGGGAAGTCCAGTTCTTAAGCTATCCGGACTTATGTGAGCTGAGTTTTTAAATTCTGATAGTTTGAAATTGACCCTGGTGGGCATACCTTATTTATTCATCATTTCTATATTATGGAAATCAGGACTTTTTCAGAGAGCTGTTTTATCTGTTCATCAGCAGGACTAGAATATTTCATATCCTTGGGTACCTTTTTGCATCCTGTGCGGGTTCTCCTTGTAGTATTTCTTCCACAGTGGCATGAGAGTAGCTGGACCGCTGTCTGCTTATGTACAAATTCAGGGATTCCAGGGCACTTATTTGAAGTGACCCAGGATAAACTGATGGCTCTTTATGACCTAAGTTTGGCAGTTATGCCATTTCTATTTTACTGCCAGATCCTTTTAAATTAAATATAATAACATAAATCTTGTGGAAGTAACACAACATTCTTGAGAATAGTAGGTGCCTGGGAAACCTTGTTGGTATAATCTTTTGAAGACTTTTGATACATTTTTTTTAGTATTATAAAACTAATTTTCACTCTAATACTATATGAGGGAGAAATTAAGTCAACTAATGGCTTTCTACTATATTTATGAAGCACCTCTATTGTTTTGTTTATAGTCTGTCTATAAATCTCTTTAAATGTAGGGTTATATATGAGTTTGAAAAAGGCAGATTATGTCAGTCTTAGCATTTATTGTTTATTGTCTCTATGGTGTGTACAGTTTAATTTTCTCTATGGTTTATCATTTCTATCTTCTCTCTCATTTATACATTAATTTATCTCACCTGAAATACATCAGTAGAATGCATCCAACTCAAGTTATAAAGGGTCTGCTAGTTTTCAAACATTTCTGCCATAAGTTATCATAAACGTTAAAAAAAGCCACAAACTTACTTTCTTACAGATCTGGGGGCTAGGAGCTGAAAATCAGTGTCACTGAACTGAAATCAAAGTGCTGTCAGAACTACGTTCCTGCTGGAGGCTCAAAGAGGATCTGTCCCTTTCTTCTTCCAGCTCCTGGTGAGTTCCTTCCCTTGAAGTCTCATAGTCCGATCTCTGTCTCTATGGTTGCATTTCCTCCTTTCGGTCTTATGTCAAATCTACCCCTGCTCACCTGAAAAATTCAGAAAGGTCTCTCCAGCTTGAGATACTTATATCAATCAAATCTGCAAAGGTCCTTTTCCCACATCAATCACCATTTATGTGTTCTAGGTATAAGGATCTGGTACAAGAGGATAACTATAGATCTTGGACAAAGATCTGATTTGTTCTTTTGAATATTCATAACATTCTGTAATGTGAAATTCACAGATAGTCCAGGCATCTTCTAATTGGTGGTCATGTATTTTGTTGCCTGAAATATTTTTAAAGCTTACAGTATGAAAACAAATTTCATCTTATTTTATTTCCTTTTTAAAAAAGCAACTATTCAGAGTTCACAGTGAGTACATATATGTTTGTGTATGCATGTGTATAAATGTGTGTATATATATATTATTTAAAAAGACACGAAAATCTGTGGGCAACAGTTTTGTAATTTACTTATTTTTACTGAGAAAATTTATATCTTGGGCATCATACCTGAATACATGTGTCATATAGACCTGTCATAGTAGCAGTTTCCTATTAATGACTATATAGGTTGCTTATACTATAAGTATTGTGCCAATACACAAATCTTTATATAATTAAGCTATATGCCCTTGAAATAAATTTCTATCAGTGGAAGTGCTAAATGGTGTGTACAGTTTAAATGTTAACAGACAGTACATGTTTTCCTTTCAAACTTGGTACTCATAAGGAAAATATGAAAGCCATTTTTAACAGAATTGTATGGATTTGACTCTATTGAACTGTAGTTCTGTTGGGAGCTGATGAAGATTCATAAGAGTACACACTATATATAGTAACTTGAAGAGTGGTAATATCCCTTGCAAGAAGGAAATTAGTAAGGACAACATTCTTTGAAAGGAGGAGGACAGAAGCAAAGGGAAAATGTTGAAAGATGTGAGCATTTCAGGAAATGGCTATAGGATGTTGAACAGTTTATATTAAAAGATAAGATTAGGATCTGGGGTATAGCCCAGGAGCACAGTGCTTGCCTGACAAGATTGAGCTTGTGAGTTCAATTCTTGGCACCAATAAAAATTAAAAAAGATAGCGTTGCCATGATTGTATTTAGTACATATTTGATAAACATATACCTAGAAAAGTAAGCTTTCATTTTTAAGTTTCTCACAGTAGCCATAGATAACTCCTATGAAAAATGTAGTTACTTAACAACATACTAGTATAGTTGTCTCTCATTGTCAAGTGGAGCAGAGGAGGATTTTACTCCGCCCAGTTCTTCAGGAATCCGAGGTTTGTTTATCCTGTGCTCCGTCATCATTAAACCATTATTACAAGATTTTTCTGGTATCAGACACTTCACAGAAGAATGAAGGAAGAGGAAACGTGACAGTCAACATACTGCCTCATGAGGTTTTCATTGCTACATAATCAGTTATGCCAAAATTTGGCAAATTAAGTTTTTTTTTTTGGTACTGGGGATTCAACTCAAGATGTTGTGGTGCTTGGCAGGCAGGTATTTATGCTCATGCTACTGAGGTATTTCCCTATCCCTTCACAAAATAAAAATGCGCACAATTATTATCCTACAGTTTCTGTTGGACAGGAATCTGGGCATGATTTAGTTGGGTTCTTTGTTTTGTTAGTCTATTTCAGTATTATAATCAAAGTGTTGCCAGGATTAAAGTCTCCTGTGAAGGCTCTAATGGGAAAGCGTGTTTACTTAAGCTCACTACACAGCTGTTAGTGAGGTGCAGTTTCTTGAGGTCTGTTAGACAGAGCTACTTATCATATGGGCCTCTTCAGACACAGGAGCTTGTTGATGAGAGAATCTGCTAGCAAGATGGAAATCACAGTCTTATGTGGTGTAATCATGGAAATTATTTTTCCATATTGGACTGAATTGAAGAAATTTATTTCATGCAACTGATATTAAAGGATGTGGAATTACATAAGGGAATGAAACGCAGGAGGCAAAGGTTTCTGGAGACCATTTCAGATCATGTTTGCCCTTACCACATTGGTACAAAAATGGTCTCATATTTTTAGTAAGTTTTACTGACACAAAATTATCTTACTGAGTTTTACCTAAAGACAGAGGCCTATAGAAAAATACTGGTTAACTCTGTACTCAGGAAAAGGAAACAAATTTTGCAAGCATTTACACAACCTCTGTCACAGGTATGAGTCACCCGTTGTCTCTGAAGTTTCTGTCACTAGGCTAATAGTGGGTCCTTAAGGAAAAGTTGGAGAAATGAGCAACTCACCGCGGTCAGGAGCCAACAGCTGACAATCACACCTCTGGTGTCCAAACAATAAATAGTTATTGCTTACTTCCTAAGTGGTTTTATATTTTGGAAAAATTCTCACATATGTAGTTCTGAACTGTACATACTTTTATACCTATGTGGCATATATTAATAGAATATCATGATTTAATCATGAATTTGAAATGAACATTTTTCCTTTTTAATATAGGATGAATGTTAAGAAATTTATCTTATCTATAAATGATTTCTACTCCTACAAGAGTAGTCTTCATGCCTGTTAACTACCTGTGTATAATATACTTTTAAAACTATACAAAAAAGCTAATTCTCATTTGTTAAGTAAATGGAATGTATATTAATAAACTTTGTGCTGATTCTAAAGCCAGTATCACTTGTGAGAATTTTAACACCATTTAACTATTCTAAATCCTAGGTTTTATTTGTTTAATAAGATGATTTCTTGATAATCTCTAAATTATTTTGTTTGAAATCTATGAGTGAAATAAGAAAATCAGATAAGCTGTGTTGGTGAACATGTTTGTAATTGTAAGCATAGTGGTTAATTGAACAGTTGATTTAAATTTATTTTTTTTTCATTTTAGGGAAAGGTCTACAGGGTGTTCAGGGTCTCATTACTAGATCGGACTCATAGTGATCCACGTGTTCACAACCCCCCAAGAGCAGGGATTACAGGTGTGCCACCATACCCAGTCTCAATTGCCATCTCAGCATGACCCAGGGACAGGGCCAGCATAGCAGGCCTGAGGATTAAAGCCCCAGCACCTGAGCCTGCTTACAGGCACTTTAATCTATGGAGTTATTTGGCTGGCCCAACAATTGCCTTAAAATGAAACTTGTGTTCTCATTTATTGTTGTATAGAAAACTTTGAGTGGCCTAAAGCATTAATTTTATTATGTTGACATTAGGCAGGGGCAGCTTATTTCTGTTGCACAATCTTAGTGACCTTGACTCATGACTTGAGCTTCTCAGAGCATGTGTTGCATAGAGGAGCTTTGCATGTTAGTGGCTGGAAAGTACTGGTGCTAAGGCAATAAGGCAGGACTGTTGTGCTTTTCTAATGCTTCCTCTTGGGAGACACAAGACAAATAATTCACTATGCATGGTGGATAAAATCATAAATAATCCACCTCAAATTAAGGGAAAGAGTACGGAAACTGTATTTATATAGGAAGAGAATTGTCAATACACGTAATTCTATACTTTAAAATTGGGTGTCCCTAGAGAACATAATATGAAGGGAAATAAATCAGACCCTCAAGATTAAATATTATATAATCTCACTTATATGAGAAACATAAAGTAAAATTAAAGAGTAAACTAAAACATAAGAGAAGATTCAACATTTCTTAATAAAGGAGGACTTGCATTGGAAATTCTCACATGAAACCAGCTAAAACACACAGATAATTGGAAGAAATTGAAAGATATACATCCTGATACCAAAGTTAATCTGAGATAAGCCTTGTAAATCAAACAAAACATAGGCATGAGACTTTATGAATTGATTAAACAGCCCACAGGGCTGCCTGTCAGTTTTATGCTTGTGGGCTCAACATCAGAACAGGAATCACCATGCCTAGGAAGTTCTTTCCATCAAAACCAAAACCAAACCCAAACACAAACCCAAACCCAAACCCAAACCCAAATCCAAACCCAAACCCAAACCAAAGCAAATCAAAGCAAACCAAAGCAAACCAAAATAATAACAAAGACACAGTATAATGGTTGATATATTCTATCCACTTGGGAAGTTTAAAAGTTTAACTAAACAACTCAGCAGGGAGCCATTGGAATCACTTTGTAAACAGCGTTATCCTATGAAAGAGAAAGGCAGGGAGATGGGGGGAGTGCTACAACAACTCTAGAGAGTATAGCCTGCTTACAATACAAGGGGTGGGGCGCGATAAAGAGGTTTGCATCTCTCCCTTTTGCTCTTGTTGTTTTTGCTGTCTTCTTCTGCATTGTACTGTTGTTCCTATGCCATGCCTCCCTGCCTTAAAACCAGATGATTATGGACTGAAAGTTCCACAAATGGAGAACTAAGTAAATCTTTCCTTTCTTAATTTTTGACATCAGGGTTTTTGTCTCAGCAATGAAACAAAAGTAACTAAGACAGAATTTAGTATCAAGAGTGGGGTATTGTCATGTCTATATGTGATCATTTGTTTCAAGAGCATCTAGAAATGGCTTGTGGGAAGAGTTTGAGAAGGTTCAGAGATGCTTGCTGAAAAAGTAGAGCTGAAACACATTAGGCTGTGTCGTGTAGGCTATTTTGGTGAGACCTCAGAAGACCAAAAAGATAATAGAAATCCTGTCAGTAAAGAAAACATTAGAGAAGCATTTTCTGGGAAGAAACACATTTTTAGCTTCTGGACTCCAGATTATTATGTGGTATAGGTTGGTAGAAAGTTTGTTTGTATTTTGCTCATGTCCAGAAACATTAGCTGAAACTGTGATTAGGGGCCCCAGATTAATTAATGTGGCCAAAGAACTTTTAAGGCATTTGAATGTGGGCTGTGGCATGGTTAATATTAGGAACTTTTAGCTAGATTTATGTTCCAAATCTAGAGCACAGAGCCTAGTGTGATGATTTAAAATCTTTTGAATTGGGATAAAAAAGAAGCTCTAGTAAAGCTTTGAACTGCAAAGACAGAGCTGAGGAGATCTTGATTGCTGAGAAGGAACAAGAAAACATAAAGGATGGCCTGAGGGAATCATACAAACAGCAAGTCTTCACACTTTGCAGTCTCAGTACTGCAAAAGTGAAAGACTTTTCTTTAAGGAGAAAACTGCAGAACATTATGTTTCAAAACAGTGGCGACCTAGAAAATTTGAGTAATTTGAGGAAAATTTGGCTCTCAAAAATTATATTCATAGTGGCCATTGATCAAGGGATTAAACTCCTACAGCCATAAAAAAAGAAAAATTGGCTACTGTTTGGCTGACAGCAGATCTTGGCATAATCCATGTGGCGCTAATTTTAGATGCATACAGAATATAAGAATTATGGAGTTAAAAAGGTTTCCATCTTGATTTCCGAAGAACTGGAAGGTCAGGCAGTGTGCCCTGAACAGGGCAGTATGTGAAGCTGTGAGTGTGAAGCTGGAGGTGCAGTGAAGACCCCATAAGCTTGGAAAAGCTAGGAATGTGGATCATTTAAGGAAGTCTGCAAGGAGGGAGCAAAGTATGCCTAAGAGAGAAGTGCAGGAGCTGTAACCACCAGAAGTGCCACAGGAGTAGAGTCACCCAAGCCCTTTGGAGCTCACAATTTGTTACAGATTGCTTTGGTTGTTTCACATGGAAGCACAAAGCTTGATGTTTGTCCTTCCAGATGTTTGTCTTTCTTTGACCTAATCATTTGTTTGTAACTACTGAAATGAAAATGTTTATTTTGTGCTGTTGAATGTTGGAAGTTTCCAACTTTACATTTTTACAGGGGCTTGTGCTAAGAGTTTCCCTTCATCTCTAAGGAGACTTGAGATTTGGACTTTTCAGCAATGCTGAAGTTCTTAGCACTTTGGAAACTCTTACAGATGGACTGAATTTTTTTTTCAAAAAGGATGTGCATGAATCTTGAGGCACCAGGGGAGAAATGTTATAGTTAATATTATATAATGCTGATAGACGATAGTGATTCCTAAGGATTGTTAAGCCTGTGTTATAATGTTCAAATTGTGAAATAATAAAAATAATAAGTGACACCCAAAGAATATTTACTTCCTTTTCTGATGAAGGATAAGTATATATGTTTGAGTACAATAATAAACATGTCTTTGTAAAACCAATTAAAAAAAATCTGGTTGCCAGATTCACAAGGAATAGATTGTAATTATTGATACAATATGACAACCTGAGAACATTGACAATTTAACTAAGTGGCTCCACTGGAAACTAGGTCTTTCCTTTGTAACTAGCTTTGTCATGTGCAAGAAATGGGCAGAGAGACAGTGGGAGTGCTACACTCCTAGGGAGTGCACTCTGATTAAAAAATAAGGGAGGAAGAGGCTTGTTTCTTCCTATTTTGCTCTTGTTTCTTTTTGGTATCTTCTGAGGCCTTGAATAATCATACACAAATATGCACCAAATACAGGAGCACCTAAATATTTAAAAGAATTATAAGTAGAGATACAAAATCAAATAAGCTCTAGCAATTATACTGGGGAGCTTGAACACCCATTCTTACAAACAAACAGGTCAACCAGATAAAAAAATCAGCGAAGAAATATCAGAAGTAAACTGAACATGTAAATAAATGTACTTAATAGTTGTCTACAGAGTGTTCCAACTGATATCAGATCATACATTTTCAGCTGTGCATGAAATGTTCTCCAAAACAGACATGTATTAGACCTTAGAACATGTAAAAATGCATGCAAAAAGGAATTGAAATTATTCTATTCATATTATCTGACCACAGTGCAATGAAATTGGAAATCAGCAGCAAAGATACCATGAAAACTCAATTAATATATGGAAATTAAATTAACACTTTACTGAACAACAAATGAGTGACAGATACAATTAAAGAAGAAATTAAACAATAAGGACAATTAAATGGCCATATCTGGAGAACACACACACGCACACACACACACACACACACATATATATATTTTTAAATTTTATTATTTTTTTGCACCAGGGATTGAACCCAGGACCTAGTGCTTGCCAGGCAGGAACTTATGATGCTGAGCTATCTCCCCATCCACAATATCGGGAAAACAGAATGGGCTCAGATAAATAACCTAATGTGGAATGTCAAACTTCTAGATAAAGAGGAACAAGTCAAGCTCAAAGCTTGCACAAGGGAAGAAATTATAAAGATCATAGCAGAAAATAATGCAAATGAGACTAAGAAAGCCATACAAAGAATCAATACAATAAAGAAATGATTCTATTAATGATAAAATAGAATCAATAAATTCTTACTCAACCTTATCACAAAAGGAAAAAGAGTCAAATTTACACAATAGCTGACCTGCCAAAGAGTTCAGCAGATTAAAGTGGCTGGGAGTTCAATCTTCAGTCCTGCCATGCCAACCCCACTCCTGGGGCACACATAGATGGCAATTGAGACTGGGCATAGTGGTGTGTGCATCTGTAATCTTAGCTCTTGGGAGGCTGCAAACAGGCAGATCACTATGAGTCTGATCTAGTAGTGAGACCCTGAACACCTTGTAGATCTTTCTCTAAAAAAAAAATACCAAAAAATTGTGCGATTAGGAATAAAAAGGGTGAAATTATATCAAATCTTGCAGAAATACAGAAGATCACCAGTACCTACTTTGAGAAAGTTTATTTTAATAAAATGAAAAGCAGAGATGAATTAGATAGATTCCTAGATACACATGAAATTCAAAGATGAATCATGAAGATATAAAAATTCTAGGTAACTCAACAATACTCAATGACACTCAAAATGTAACTGAAAACATAGCAATAGAGAAAATCCTAGGTCCTGATGGATGCACCATTGGGTTCTAAAAGTTTAGACAAGATTTAATGCCATAGCTCCTTAATCTCTTCAATAAAAGCAAAAGAGATGCAACTTCCTAACTCATTTCTAGAGGCAAGTTTTATCCTGATAGCCAAATCAGAGAATGATCCAAGCAAAAATGGTAACTATAGGCCAATCTCCCTAATGAATACAGGTGGAATAGTACTCAGTAAGATATTGTGAAACAGAATTCAGCAAATCATCAAAAAGATTATATACCAGGACCACATGAGATTCACTCTAATTATGCAGAGTTGCTTCAACATCCCCCAATCAATAAATGTAATATACTATATCAACAGAACTAAGGACAGAAACCACAGGGCCTTCTCAATAGATGCAGAAAAAAGCATTTGACAAAGTCCAATAGCACCCATGATAAAAACCCTATAGAAAGTTGGAATAGACTTTATCTCAGTTTGATATGTCACCTATGATAAACCAAACAGAACCATCATACTAAACAGTCAAAAATGGAAAGCTTTCTAAGTGCAGCACCAGACAAAGTGGTAAACTTTCACCCCTCTTTTTGAAGATTCCTCTGGAAATATAAAGCAGAGCAATGAGAAAAGTGCAAGAAATAAATAAGAATAGGAAAGGACAAAATTAAATTCTTTTTTGTAGATAACAAGTTGCTCTACATAGAAAACTCCATAAACTCCACCAAAAAGCTTGTAGATTTAATAACCAAATATGGTTGTGTAGCTGAACACAAAGTCAAATTCTAAAACCAATAACATTCCTGTAAAAGTAAAGCCATATTAATATGCTGAGGTATAAAAGGCTCAAGTCAACAGCTTTCAACATTGCCAGTTCTGCTGATTACCAACTACTTTTATGGACTTTTGGACTATATATACAACTACTACTTTCTCTTAGTTCAATAAGAAGACATTTGTACCAATAGTGTTTAGAAAAGATATCAAGTCTTCATCTTGCATTCTAAACAGCTACTATGAAGAAAACAATACACAATGTATTAATTATTGTTTTTTTGTCTTTATTTTTTAATTTAATTTTTTTATTGTTTAAATTTAACAATGGTTATATTACATATTTTCATCATCAGATCAGTTTAGATTAATACATATAGGTATGTAAGATTTATCAAACAATTAAATATTTTTTTAACACGGGTTATGTTACATATTTTCATCATCAGATCAGTTTAGATTAATACATATAGGTATATAAGATTGATCAAACAATTAAACATTAACCCTTCTAAATCAACATTGTTATTATTATTTTTTCTCTTTTCCCCTTTCTTTTCTTTGAAAGTTGACATATTGCATATTGTCCTCACAATCGTTCCACAGAGTACAGTGTGTGGGCATGACCCACCTCCCTATTGATGTTGCTTAGAAAAAAAAAAAGGAAAAGAATATACTTCCCTTTGGACTAAGAGGAAGGAGGTACATATATAGTCAACTGTTCTGCAATTGCAGTGGGCCACCAGTGAAGCTTGTGATGTTGGAGGCTATTGAATCTAAGCTTCCTAAAGCTCATCTCACCAATCTAGCTCTGTGTTTCATGCATTGTAATTAAGCATTTTTTTTTTCCTCCTGGGTGGTCAAGGGCAAGTTGAAGCAAGACCTGTATAACAAAACATTCATTTTTTTTTTTTTTTTGTATCTTGCAGGGTCAGATCCCCCCAGGATTAAGTTTGGGACCATAGGCAGTACTTTGTAGAACTGTTGTTAGTGTCAGCCTTCGGGACGAGTGATGGCCATTGCTTGGCTATTTTGCTTTCTGTGAAAGCCTGAGAGAATGTTTTTCTCTGGGTGACTCTCTTTAGATGCACCACAGTTCATTCATCCCTTTCCTCTGAGGTCCCATAAACTCCTTGACCAGGAAATTTGGGACACCTCTGAGTTATAGGATATTACAGCACAGGTTCCCTTATATCCTGGGTCTTTTTTGACCTTGAAGGGCTAGGGCCAAAATATTGGCTATCCTTATAGCCCTTCTTTTCCTCCAATTTTTGGTCTATTAACTTGCATTCTTAGCTCTCCAGCAGAAAAGTTTGTGATACTATTACTCTGTAAAATAGGTACTTGAACTTATCATCACTGGCTTTCTGAGTATCAAATATCTTTGACTTAGCTTGGAAATGATATTTTCTGACCATCATTGATATTCTAATAACTTTCCATACAATGTGATATAAGCAGTTACACAATTTTGACACAGATATTTGGAAATTCATGGAAATACACAACTGTACCCTTTCAAGAATACGGTATTTGGCCCAGTCTCTTATTTTCAACTACTACTCCTGATAGAATCACAGTAACTTAGTTTACACAAGGAGCAGTATATAGCAAAAAGACAACAGTGACATGTATTCCAAACATAATTTTAGCGTTACATTGTGCTATAATCAATATGCTGAACCCCTTGAAGGTTCTTAAGACCAATATCTGATTCATCCTGTGTACATCAGTGTATGGTTTTGCTGTTGATATGTTTTCTGCTTTATCTGTTTCCAGTCGCTTCGTTGTTTAGTCCATAACACATTCAGCTGTGTTATGCCCTTAAGTTCTTGTTTTCTTCTTTAAAGTTCTTATATTAGGGAGACTAGACGATATTTACACATAGAGGTCTGGTTTATTTCACTAATGAGTATATGTTCAATATACATCCATTTATATATGAAGTCTTCAAACTTATCATTCTTTATGGATTAGTAGTATTCCATTGTATAAAAATAGCACATTTTTTTAACCATTTTTCAAATGATGGACATTTTGGTTGTTTCCAAGATTTGGCTATTACAAATTGGGCTGCTATAAACATAGGTGCACAGATATCACTATGGTATGAAGATTTCAGTTCTTCAGGGAAAATTCCCAGTAGGGGGATAGCTGGATTGAACGGAACTTCCAGTTCTAGTTTTGTAAGGATCCTCCACACTGCTTTCCATAATGGTTGCACCAATCTGCATTCCCACCAGCAGTGGAGAAGGGTTCCTTTTTCCCCACAGCCTCTCCAGCATTTGTTGCTGGTTGATTTCTTTATGATAGCCATCCTTACTGGGG